>CM023452.1:158290835-158518841 GCA_013339765.2 Haemaphysalis longicornis
CGACATGAGCCAGATGCATGAGACAAAACTGCAGTCATGAGAAAAACTCAGCAACTGCCTCTTAAAAAAGGGACGGAAGGAAAATAGATGAAGTAGCGTTCTGAAAACGTGTACGATGATCGTAGTCCATAACTGAGCCAGATGCTGCTGTTTCACAGATCAAAATGAGCCAAATTCATTTACCCAGTGGCCTTTGCGTTTGACGTGACTGTTCAGACTGTTTTGTGGGTGTTTTCAGAAGGTTTTTTTTTTTTTTGGAGAAGCTTATCGTGAATTCAGACTGCAATTAGGAGATCGCTGAAAGATTTGTCCCAGGATGTCAATGACGAAGTGAATGATGCACGTTAGCGAAATGAACTGATAGATTTAACAATGATTTCATCTCTTCTCTCCCGTCCTGACGAAGTAACTCTAGGTATATTTATCTGTTTTCTTCTGTATTTACCATTTTAGTACTTATTTAAATAGCAGCCGCTTACAAGCCCTTAACAATACAGTCCTCCTCCCCCTTAGAGTACTACCACTTCATTCAGGTGAAGAAGAAGACGTGATCAGCTTTCTTGTGAACGGTTTGGAAATTTATGGTCAAGGAAATGAATCCCTTGATAACTTCGTGAGTGCCTTCAGACGTGCCCAAGAAAGGTATCCCAGGTAAGAATTTGAAAAGAGCTTCTAATGATGCCAAGAGGACTGCCGGCTCTCCACGTGCACTTATACTGTTCTTGAAGCCCTTTTCTTGTAAGTTTATGTTTATGTGTAATGGCTGTAATCACCAAACGCCATCGCAAATTCTCTTGAAAGTCAATTTTACAAAGTGTTTATAAGAATACCGCATCAACATGAGCGTTTCAAATCACTCTGAGCCAAATCCAAACTTATCATCCCAATATTCCTCAAATTCATGCCACAATTTTAGTTACTTGTGGCCATAAACTGTTCCCATTTCTGACATGTAAAATATATCACATAATAGATATTTAGCGTTGCATTTCGATCGGGTAATAAACTTCCGCTTGTTTCTCACAATCACGTTAGGGGGATGTGGCTCATGTGGAAAACAAAAGCCTCTCTTGTGAGCTGAGTTAAGGGGGTGTCAACACATAAAAACAAATATGGAGGCGGCCTTCAGTAGAGACCGTTCACAGAAGATGATGAAAAGATTGTAGCACTAACCCTGCAGTAATACAGACCGTTTGCGAATGCGGGAAATAGTGCGACGTTGGCGTCTGTGTACGTGACACGCCTTTTGTTGTTATGACGTCCGGTGGCGCCGAAGTTATACCATGGAGCACAGCAGCAGCATAGCTGGGAGACATGATACGTGGCTGGTAAAGGTACCATGACTCCGCTTTTGTGGGCGCAGTGTGGCGACGCTGCTGCATCATGACGTCATTCATGGTATATAGTAAAAAGCAATGAGCGCGTTTGGGTACAGCAACAAACACGACATTGCGAGATGGGGCGCCTGGGTTACGGCCGAGAAACACATTGTGGAACCAACCCATTTCAGCGCCAGTTTTGCAAACATTCCGGTTCCCAAGTGTGCATTTGGTCAGGTACTGTCGTTACAAATGAGATCTAAACAATTATGTTGACACGCATAAAAAACGACTGTTCAGCGCACCCTTTTCGCCCTACGCATCTGTAACAACCTGTTTCTTGAAGCGAAGCTGTTAGCTTCTCGTTGTTGTGGTTAAATGTCTTGACGTAAACTAATACACAAGGCAAGACACACCAGTTGTCGCCCAAAATGGTGAGCACATCAGTTAGGCTAAGCAAGTGTGCAGCATAAGGTTCAGTATTCCTCTAGAGAACAAAAAAAAAAAACAAAACAAAAAAAAAAGAGAAACCAGGTGATGGGTCATACGCCGCCGGAAAACAATGGGAACCCTCCACCATTTGTTCTGGTAAAGATTAGGTGTGCAGCGTATCGCCAAAGAAGAGGAGGGTAAAAGTTATTCAAGGCCTAGAGCTTCTGGCTGGCTGGGCAGGACCCACACGTTCTCGTACAAAACACCAGACGTATACGTCAGCACCCATAGTTTCCCGCCAGAGGAGCGCAAAGCTAGCTACGGGCCCGGCAAGACAACGGACATTTCATAAACTTCCCGATCAGCATGTGTAGCGGTTTACAACAGCTTCCCGAGACTTCTACTTTCGCTGGGCGGCATGGCGTCCATTTTTAGTGTAGGAAAGGAAAGTTTGATATTTCACAAATTTGTTGCCTTGTTGTGGTTTGCATTTTTTGACATTACCATTTTTGTCTTCGTCGAGACAGGGCGGTGAACAGAGTAGTTTGAGTTCAGTGGAAGCACAGAGACAGAGACTTCAAGGCAGTAGTGGCAACTAAAACGAGGTTAATATTGTCACGAAGACAAGGACGATGCAGTTGTCTTGAATGAGAAACACGTTTATTGGAGCGAACTTGTGCTCCCCTAACAACTCAAAAGAATACAGAGGCGGCGAAGCAGCGGTCAACAAAGTGACTTGCACAGGCGAGTGTCGTCGAATCGAATGCCCCGGCGTCCGCACTGCAGGCTTTTTATCTTTTGGCGCGCGTGGTTCTCGAAACGTCGATTCGCATCGAGAACATAGTAGATCCAAGAAGATTATTCTGGGCTGTTCACGTTAGATGGAATGCTCTCCCTATCACAACAGATAACACATGCGGCACAGAAAGAAAGAATGGAACACGCGCTTCCCTTGCGCAGAGATAACACAGACCGGCGCAGCCGGGCGGTAAAAGCAAAACACAAATAAACAAACCCAATGTATGGTTCGCGGCATTACCCCCCCTCTAAGAGTGCATCGACCCGATGCTAACATAAGCGACAGTCCGAACAAATGAAAATAAAAGTTCGTCATCGTCCGTAGAAAGGTTTTAAGCGAACCACGTGGACGACTTCAGGCCGCGTGCGTTGTCGTGATGTGCCGGAGTCACCATCGGGGATCACTTCGTAGGTAAGTTGGCCAACACGTCGTAGAATCTGGTAGGGTCCGAAATACCGTCGCAGGAGCTTCTCACTGAGTCCGCGTCGTCGGATGGGAGTCCAAACCCACACACGATCCCCTGGGCGGTACTCGGCGTCTCGGCGTCGGAGGTTGTAGCGGCCGCATCCACCAGCTGCTGGTCCGTTATACGAACTCGAGCGAGCTGGCGGGCCTCCTCCGCACGTTGAAGATATCCTGGACGTCGGCGTTGAGGTCGTCGTCTTCTACGTGCGGAAGCATGGCGTCGAGCATCGTAGTCGGCCTTCTACCGTAGACAAGCTCGAACGGCGTCAGCTCTGCGTCGTCTCCTGGATAGCCGTGTTGTACGCAAACGTGACATACGGGAGCACTTCGTCCCAAGTCTTATGTTCAACGTCAACGTACATTGACAGCATATCGCGATTGTCTTGTTCCAACGTTCTGTTAGTCCGTTCGTTTGGGGGTGGTACGCCGTCGTTCTTCGGTGATCCGTCTTGCTGTAGCGTAAACTTCTTGCATCAGCTCCGCAGTAATTGCCGTTCCGCGGTCTGTGATTAGGACACTCTCGGGCTCCATGTCGCAGCACAACTTGGCTGATAAAGAACTTCGCCACTTCTTGTGCAGTCCCCTCGGAAGAGCGGCGGTCTCTGCGTACGCGTCATGTAGTCTGTCGCTACGACAATCCACTTGGTCTGTGATCGTGACGTAGGGAACGGCCCTAAAAGGTCCATTCCAATCTGTTGAAATGGTCTCGATGGGACGCGATCGGTTGCAGAAGTCCGGCGGGTCTTGTCGGCGGCGTTTTTCGTCGTTGGCAGTCACGGCAGCTCCGGACGTAGTGGTGACGTCAGAGGTAAGCCGGGCCAGTAGTACCTCGCTTGATTTTTCCAATAGTGCGGGCTGTGCCCAGATGTCCGGAAGACGGGTCGTCGTGGCACGCTTCCAAAATTTCGTCACGAAGGTCCGCGGGGATGACGAGAAGGTAACTCGCTCTTGTTCCGGGGCTGAAATTCTTCTTCACGAGGACGGAGTTTCTCAGGCCGAATGCTGGTAAGCTGCGTTTGAAGGTCCTAGGAACGGCAACGTTGCATCCCTCGAGGTACTCGATTATGACGCGTAAGTCGGGGTCGGCACGCTGCTGGGCGGCTAGGTCGCTCTCCGTCACGACTCCCGAAGAACGCGCTGTCTTCATCAGAGTCTTGTGGTGGTGGGTCGAGGGGGGCGCGGGACAGGCAGTCGGCGTCGGAGTGTTTCCTGCCGGATTTATAAACGACTGTAACGTCGAACTCCTGCAGGCGCAAGCTCCACCGCCCAAGACGGCCAGAGGGGTCCTTCAAATGGGTGAGCCAACACAGCGCATGGTTGTCTGTGACAACCTTGAATGGCCTTCCATACGCGTATGGGCGAAATTTTGAAATCGCCCATATAATAGCCAGGCACTCTTTCTCAGAGGCAGAATAGTTTTTCTCCTCCTTCGACAGACCACGGCTGGCCTAGGCGATTACCCTTTCGCAGCCGCTATGCTTTTGGACAAGGACGGCACCCAAGCCTATATCACTGGCGTCCGTGTGCATTTCCGTTTCGGCATTTTCGTCGAAATGAGCGAGCACGGGCGGGCTTTGCAGGCGTTTTTGCAGCTCGCAGTATGCTTTTTCTTGGTCGTTTTCCCAGCTGAAAGGGGTGCTATCTTTCGTCAAGCGCGTGAGTGGCTCTGCAATGCGTGCGAAGTTTGCGACGAAGCGCCGGTAGTATGCGCACAGCCCGAGAAATCTTCGCACGCCCTTCTTGTCTTTCGGCCTTGGGAAGTTCGCAATGGCTGAAGTTTTTGCCGGGTCAGGTAGGACTCCCGCGGCGTTGACGACGTGGCCCAAAAACTTGAGTTCCCCATATGCGAAACGGCACTTTTCAGGCTTCAGCGTCAACCCCGACGTACGAATGGCCTCGAGTACAGACTCCAACCTTTAAAGGTGTTCGTCGAAAGTCCGGGCGAATACCACTACGTCGTCGAGGTATACGAGGCAGGTGTGCCAATTAAGGCCAGCTAGCACAGTGTCCATGACTCTTTGAAACGTCGCTGGTGCTGTGCACAGCCCAAACGGCATCACCTTGAACTCGTATAGGCCGTCTGGGGTTATAAATGCAGTCTTCTCTCGGTCTCTCTCGTCCACTTCAATTTGCCAGTAGCCGGTCTTCAGGTCCATCGATGAGAAGTACTTCGCGTGGCAGAGGTGGTCGAGGGCGTCGTCGATTCGGGGGAGGGGGTACACGTCCTTTTTCGTGATTTTGTTCAGTCGCCGGTAGTCAACGCAAAACCTTAATGTGCCGTCTTTTTTCTTTACGAGTACGACGGGGGCGCAGCCAGGGGCTTTTCGATGGCTGTATAATGTCGTCGCTGAGCATGCCGTCGAATTGAGTCCGGATGGCTTCCCGTTCGTGTGAAGAGACGCGGTACGGTGACTGTCGGGTAGGTCGGGCTCCATCTTCGGTTATTATTCGGTGCTTCGCTAGAGGAGTCTGACGTAGTTTTGCGCTCGACGAAAAACATTCGCTATAGCGACGCAGCAAAGCCAATAATTTTTCCGTTGTTCTTGCGGTAGCGCCGGATTCACGTCGAATTCCTGCGGGAGCTTGAAGGTTCTACGGGTGTGCGTTCAAAGTCGGCGACCGCGATCACGTCACTTGCTTTTGCGTTTCCTTCGAGGAATGCAATTGCAGCGCCCTTGTTTAAATGCTGGTACTCCTCGGTGAAATTAGTAACCAAAATGTGGGATTGGTGTTCTTTGAAGCGCGCAATGCCTCTTGCGCGACAGACACACCACGGTCGAGAAGCACCCTTTGATCAGTGTCTACGATAGCGTCGACGTCAGGAGTAGCATCTTCACAGTAGACTGCGACATCAAGCTTGCGCGGGGTGGCAGGGTGACATGATCATCGGCAATCCTTACAGCAGCACGTCGTTCGGGGTTACGGTTCCAGCGTCATGGAGTGATGGGGGGAAAAAGTTATTGACTTAGTCTGCAGATCGATTATTGCACCGTTGTCCATCAAAAAGTCCATTCCAAGAATTACGTCGCGGGTGCAGTTAGGCAGAACGACGAACGCCGCAGGGTACGTTGTGCCGTCTATGGTGACGCGCGATGTGCACGTTCCCTTGGCGTCACGAGGTGGCCTCCTGCTGTGCGTATGTGCGGACCGTCCCATCTGGTCATAACTTCTTCAGCTTAGACGCAAATGGTCCGCTCATTACTGAATAGTCAGCTCCCGTGTCTATGAGGGCGACTACGTCAAAGCCGTCGATGGACACCTTGACGTCAGATGCAGTCTTCCTCGAGTTCCGGGTTCGTCGGGGCGTCGTATCTCTGCTTGTACGAGTTGATCGTCGGGCACTGTGCATCGTCGTTGTCGTCGTCTTCTTAACGGACGTGTCGGTCAGGTCGGGTACGCGTCGCGCCGTGTAGCTGTCGTCGTGTTCGGGAGTCTCGTCAGGGTTAGGTCGGGTCGTCGGATGAGGGCATGTCGTGAATCACTGTCTTCAGCGCGTCCTTGCGTCGTTGGAGGGTTTCCAGTTTTTCGCCGTAGAGCAACTTCACCTCCAGAAGTTGCCGCCTTTAGTTTCCCCCGCCTTGGCTGGGAGACCTTCCACGTGCGAAGTCAGCACTGCTACGGCGGGCCGGCGACTGGTACGGGTAGGGCGACGGCGAACGGTTGAAACAGGCTGGTCCACGGCTGGTGTTCGACAGGTATTCTTCAATCTCAGATGGGTGCTGGCCGGGTCGGGGGCGTGGTGCGTCGACGGAGAAACCACGTAGTCCGAGTCTCTAGTATGGGCAGCGACGGTAGATGTGGTCGGCCTCTCCGCAGTGGTAGCACAGAGGATATTATCGGTGTTCGCCATACGTCAGTCTTCCTCGGCGTCTGGGTTTGTGCTACCGGGGGTCGGGCGGGCGACAGTGGGCGGCGGTAGGGCGGGGCCTCTTGACGACGTGCCTCTTGACGACGTGTTGGAGCAGGGCGGGGTCGGTGAACAGCCGCGGAGTACGTCATAGCTTGGGGCTCGCAGTGTACTTCGCATGCCACAGAAGTTCCCAAAGCGTTTTGAACTTCTTCCCGGATCACGTCAGTTAGGCAAGCGACTTGGGTTGCGGCGTCGTCGGGAAAAGTTTCCGCAGCTCATCTCTCACTACTGCGCGGATGGTCTCGCGTAGGCTATCAGCCGGAATCCGCATGTTGTCGACGTAGTTCGCACTGGCCGCGCCAACAAAGTTCCGGTCATACTGCTTAGCACGCATTTCGAGAGCCTTCTCAATCGTGCAGGCTTCGGTCACGAATTCAGCGATGGTTTTGGGCGGGTTGCGGACAAGTCCAGCAAACAGCAACTCCTTCACACCGCGCATCAAGAAGCGTAACTTCTTTTCTTCCGTCATTTCGGGGTCCGCGCGGCGAAATAGTTGCTTCATCTCCTCAACGAAGATCACTACCCCTTCGTTGGGGTGTTGTGTCCGAGTTTCAAGCATAAGTGCAGCTCGCTCTTTTCTCACAACGGTAGTGAATGTCTTAAGGAACTCCCTTTTGAAGTGAGTCCAGTCGGTCAAAGAACTCTCATGGTTCTCGAACCAAGTTCGAGCAGCATCTTCTAAGTAAAAGAAGACATGCCGGAAAGTTTCTTCGTCGTCCCACTTGCTGAAGATGCGGACGCGCTCCAGCTTCTCCAACCATTCTTCGGGGTCTTCAGCGGGGGCTCCCCGGAACGATGGTGGTTCCCGGGGCTGCTGCAGGACGATTGGCGACGTTGTTTCTTGCACCATGGTGTTGGTTGCAGCGTTCCTTTTCTTGGGCCCTTCTGGCATCAAACCGAACTCGGGTGGTAAATCTTGCAGGCGGAAACTGGCTCTTGTTGGACTGGCTTGGCGGCTTCCCGAAGTTGTAGTGGGCATGAAGGGTGCTACCCAGCACCTCCACCAGATGTCACGAAGACAAGGACGATGCAGTTGTCTTGAATGAGAAACACGTTTATTGGAGCGAACTTGTGCTCCCCTAACAACTCAAAAGAATACAGACGCGGCGAAGCAGCGGTCAACAAAGTGACTTGCACAGGCGAGTGTCGTCGAATCGAATGCCCCGGCGTCCGCACTGCAGGCTTTTTATCTTTTGGCGCGCGTGGTTCTCGAAACTTCGATTCGCATAGAGAACATAGTAGATCCAAGAAGATTATTCTGGGCTGTTCACGTTAGATGGGAATGCTTTCCCTGTCACAACAGATAACACATGCGGCACAGAAAGAAAGAATGGAACACGCGCTTCCCTTGGCGCAGAGATAACACAGACCGGCGCAGCCGGGCGGTAAAAGCAAAACACAAATAAACAAACCCAAAGTATGGTTGGCGGCAATATGCGGGTGTAAGACATCTCGCGAAAAAAAATAGCCTTTAAAACTTCACACCTGTTATGGACCAATTTATTCTTTAGCTTAACCTGATTTGGAGCGCTAAATTAATATCAAATTGATTGATTGATTGATTGGTTGACTGATTGATTGATTGATTCATTGATTCATTGATTCATTGATTGATTGAAGACATCTAGCGTGTGTCATCTCACCAAAGAATATGCTTATGTCGGTGTCTAGCGCTGCTATTAAGACAGGGCTCAAAACAAGTTTTGTCCTTTACATGTGTCGGGTGTCCTAGGCGATATTTCGCTCATGGCTCCTCTTCAACCAGCGTTCCATTTTCCTTCCAGTTACCGCTACAGCATTGAGGTCTACTGGGGGTGTGCCGCCTCTAAGCCCTGCCTTCTTACCACACCGAGCACTCACAACAAAGAAAAAAAAACACGCACCTTGAAAAAAGAAAGCCAACGAAACCATGAAATAGAAATCTTACAAAATCTCAAGTGTGTACCGCTGTATACCTGCACAAAGTAGCTAATTGGCGAAGTTGCGGAATATGATAGTTATTATAATGTACGTGTACATATTTGCCGCAATACAAAAGCAAACAAGAATGGGAAGACCAAAGCAAAGTCATTTAACACAGCCTAATGAGAAAAAAACTACAAAAAACAGCCGCTATTGCGACTAATAGACACATCTGACACTTGAAAAACTACCAGTGAATACAAGCGACAAAGATTGGCCACGCATTAATAGACAATTCTCACCATTTTTGTATAATCTTTGCCTGATTCCCAGCAAATGTTGGTTCTTTATAGGACTCATCTGCATGTTGAAAAAACGTCGTTTAATTTTACTTGTTCTTGTTTTGTTACTCAAAAAACTACCTGCTCCCACTTCACCCATTAGGCTGTAGTAGGTAAGGTTTGAGGTGTTTCGTTTAGGGCTTTTTTTGATAGCCCCCAAAATGAATAGCGTATGCCCGGCGCTTCCGAGTGTTGTTCTAAACGCCAGGGGGGAACATGATTATATAACAAAATTTGGCGGCCCTAATCGCAGCGCCCCGAAGACATGTGTTAGCCTTTGGCCGTTCACAAACACGCTTCATTCCATGATTGGGCCGCGGCAACGAGCCCGTAGATGAGCCTGCCGAGCAGGCAACATGTCTATACCAGACGGCATTACAAGCACAGCTGAAAACGAGCAAGTGCTGGTGGTAAATGTTAACTAAACTTGCAGTATCTGTATAAAAATAAGGCATATTTTTTTAGAAATGAGCCAGACCCACCTACCCCGAATTTGAAAAAAGCGGAAGTTAGCTAGGGACCTAAATGCAATGCTGTCAAAGCTATTATATGATATATTTTGCACTCATGCTAGGAGAAGTTTATTGCCACAAGTAATTAAAAATTATGCATTAAATTTGGGCAACCCAGGGGCGATAAGTTTGGGTTTGGCTAAAATTGAATTTAAACACTCTAGTTAATGCGGCATTGTGGTGAAAACGTTGTGAAAATTGACTTTCAAGGATGGTGCGATTGAGTTTTGGTGGAAAAGTCATGAACGCAATGAACAGGGCCTCAAGAACAGTAGAAATGTGCACGGAGAGCAGGTGAGTCATCTTGGCACAATTAGCAGATGTTTTCGAATTTTCACCAAGCATAACTTTCTTGGGCACGACTGGAGGCACTCACGAAGTAAGCAAGCTTTTCATTGTTTTGCCACGAATTTCCAAAAGGCTTTACAAGAAGGCCGCTCATATCTTCTTCTTCAACTCAATGAAGTGGTTCGTCCTCTCAGAGGGGCAAATTTTGCCAGGGGTTGTAAGTGGCAGCTATTTAGTTAGGTACTAACATAATAAAAATGAGAGTAAGAAAATAAATATAACCAGAATTATTTCGTATTAACGGCTTAAACAAAATGAAATCATTGTTTCATTTCATTTCGGTCTCACTTTGATTTTGTTCACTTCGTCTTCCAACCAACATCCGGGGCAGATCTTTCGCCGATTTCGTAATTCCAGTCAGAACACATAATAGGCGAGCTCCAAAAAGCGGAAAATAGGAATTTCCGCATGCACCCACGAAACATTTTGAATACTCAAGCCAAGAGCGAACTCGCATTTGGCAAATGGATTTGGCTCATTTTGATCCGTGAAACAGCAGGTTCTGGTTCATTTTTTAATACAACCCGTGACCTCCGTACTCCTTTTCAGGGCATTATCTCAACCATTTTCTTGCCATCCCTTTTTAGGGGAAAGTTGCCGAGTTTTTGTTGTCGCTGCATTTTTTTTTCGAATTTGTTTCATTTTCTGGATCTGGCTCATTTTTGGATCTGGCTCTGGATCTGGATCTGGCTTCACCAAACAAAGCATGTTTCAAACGAGTCTTATCTTAACGTGAGAATGGCGGCACGCCCACAACGAAATAAGACCGCGCATGTTTCCCTGGTCAGTGGCAGCGCCGTGGCCACGCAAGTATCCACCCGAACGTACGCCCGCTCCGACGTGTTCTTCTTGGGCGGTTTCTCCTCGCCATCTTCTTTTACGTCTTTTGGTTTTCGAACTCTCGTGGGAGTTGGTGTTACGCGGCAGCTGGCCAAGTCAAGCCGCAACTTGGGTAGCTCTGCGTACCAGAGCCTCCTAAATATCTTGGCTATAGCTACCCAACGCTTCTCTCCTGACTCGCTGCTGGAGATTTGATGGAAGGTGCCGTAAGGGCAAGCCAACATTGAGTGTCCTGGAGTGGCACATTGATTCTCTGGGTTCAATTGCTGATGCTGCGAGCACTTTCTTTCTGAGACGCCGCAGGAATGTGCCGTCACCGAGTAGACTATAAGTCGCGCTGCGCACAAATTTTGCTTCAGTGAGTAACTTAATCGTCAGCCTTTCTTGCGTTTCCCACATTACTGCAGAACTTCTGCTATCGGGAATGACATCTTTCTATTCTGTATTTTTCTAGGCACCCGTAGCCATCTTGTTCTTAAACATCACATTGATTGATTGATTGTAGGATTTAACGCGCCGACGCAACGAAGGCGATGAGACGGGCCGTAGTGGAGGGCTCCGGATTAATTTTGACCACCTGGGGATCTTTAACGTGCGCCGAAATTTCATACACACGGGCGTTTTTGCTTTTCGCCTCCACCAGAAAAGCGGCCGCCGCGGCCGGGAATACATTGATTGATTTATTGTGGGGTTTAACGCGCCGACGCAACGCAGGCGATGAGGCGCGCCGTAGTGGAGGGCTCCGGATTAATTTTGACCACCTGGGATCTTTATCGTGCGCCGAAATCTCGTACACACGGGCGTTTTTGCTTTTCGCCTCCATCAGAAAAGCGGCCGCCGCGGCCGGGAATCGAACCCGCGACCTTGTGCTCAGCAGCGCAACGCCTTTTCCACTGAGCCACCGCGGCGGGTGGCCGGGAATACAACCCGCGGCCTCGTGCTCAGCAGCGCAACGCCTTAGCCACTGAGCCACCCCGGCGGGTCTTAAACATCACAGTCCCAGTGCCACAGTTTTAAGGCCTGCCACTCCGGCTGGAAGTATCCGACAAATAAATAAATAAATAAATAAATAAATAAATAAATAAATAAATAAATAAAAATTATATTCCTTCCAATCTGAAGCAGGATGACCTGCGAAGCTGGACGCAGTCCACTCGGTGCAAAAAAGAAAACACGTTTGTTGATAATTAGCGATTGACCATAACTCCTAATCAATCAGCTGAATTAAAATTGGAAGGACCCGTGCTTCAGTGTTGCGGACAAACCCTGAACTGTCTGTTTTAGTCCCGCGTGGAAGGCATAGTGTACCACGCCAACACAATCCGCTCGAACACTGAGAGGACACCGCATAAGTCGCATTGGGCTGTTTGATGGCCATGTGTAAAACTTCCCTACAGCACAACGGACACGTCATCAGTAAGCGTATGAAACCTGTATCTTCGCATACACCACCCCCCTCTCAACCCGTGCACGCCGGCGGCCTGTTATGTGTGCGGACTTAGAAGTGAAAGAAACCCTCGAAGTTGTTCCTACAAAAGCCCTTTAAGCTGAACAAGTAATATCTCCCCACGTCGGTGTTCCAAGCGGGCAAGTTGCCATTCATCCGGGAAGGATTCGCAGCTACTCGACGAGCGGGAACTAGGGGACACAAGGGCTGCTTCCTTTTGTTTTCGCGCCTATTCGTGCTTCTTTTCGGGACGGCGCTTCTTCAATTCCCTCTCCTCCTCAAAGCGAACGACATGCGTCCGTCCCATAGCGAGTTAACATTGGAACGTCTCGAGTTTTATTCTTGCGGACAAACATGTGACTGTCCGTTTCCCTCCCGCGTCGCAGACATCGTACTGTAAGTGCAACACACCAACCCCGACAGAAAGCAGTCGATTACGGAGTACAGCTGTCAGGACGCATTGAGCCACGTTTAAATCTCTACTGCCACTTCCACGTTTAAGTCTCGAGCCAGCAGAACAGCCATTATCTGTCGCCGCATCGAGTTCAGCTGTGCGTGCACGCCCCACTTCTGCCCCCGCCCCTCCCCGCAACCCGCGCACGCAATAAGCGGCAACCGTGGATGGGCGCATACTTAGGCGTTAAATACACCGGCGAAAATGACGCTCGGAAACGCTTTGGAGTTCAAAAAGAATTATGGGCTCACGCTGGCGTTCCAACCGGAAAAGGGGCTCGTTAATTCATGCCTACTCGCAATCGGAATTTCCGGCGGCAACGGCGCCGGCGGCTTTCGGTCATTTTTAAGCCCATTCACACTTCTGTGTGTTCTTCGCAATCACCTGGTAACAGCGCTACCGCCGTTGTCACCCGATAACCACACTCATGAAAGTGGCATCGGTGGTGGCGAGGGAAAAAGCAATTGTAATAAGAAGGTCGGTGGTTGCGAGGAGTAGCCCCGGACAGGGCCGAGTAAATCGACGTCACCGGAATGAAAACTGGGGAGGTTAGACATATATTCTTTTCGCTGTAAATAAATAAATAAATAAATAAATAAATACAAACGTCGTTATTCTGCGCCTTTTTCGATTTCGCCGCGGCTGCTAGCCGTCCGCTAAAGCTGTGCTCATCAAGCATCTGCGGAAATACTTCAGCGCTGCCACCCAGAAGCTACGACTGAGGCCTCAAGATTCGAGGGCTGACCTGAATTTGGCTTATGGAGCAGGGACAACTGAAGTGTCGAAAGGAAAGCAGTGATACTATGGCGAAGACGAAAGAGGAGACAGGCATTTTCTACAGTCACCGCGCCTGCGCAATGAAGTTCATTCAACGCCAAGTTAGTGCTTGCATACTCGCCACACACGTGCACTGGCTTTGCCCACAACAAATGCCACCACACCAAAGCGTCTTGCCGCCGTAAAAAACAAATACAAATATCGGTTAATTCACGTTCCGATATGTTACACCTGGACTACGAGCTGCGGCGTCAAGGAATGCTCAAGACTAATTTCGACCACCTGGGGATCTTTCAAGTCCGCCGATATCTCGACCAAATGGCGTTTCAGTATTCTTCTCCCGTCAGGATAACGGCCACAGTAGCCGGGTATCGAACCCACGTCCTCATATTCCGCCGCACAGCGTTATACCTCCTGAGCCACCGCGGCATGTTATCTACCGTAAATGATGCTGTCCAACTGTTGGATAACCTAACTAATACAGGGGGCAAATGATTAACGACATTCTCTGAAATCCAGCAAGGGAATGATCCTGAGCCGAAAAGAAATAAATAAAACCCGGTCATCATCCTCATCCGAACTATGATGGTGCCTAGTGCAAATACGTTGGTCACTCCCAGAAATCTCCGGGTACGTTTATCGAATGCCACATAAGTCCCCCTTTTCCCATTTTCATGCAAATAGATCATAATCCCAATAGGGATCGCCCAATTGGTCAATGGAGGGTTGATCTACAAAAACCCAGTGTAAAGGGTATTATCACATTAATTTTCAGATTACGTCTCTATCTTCCCATGGGTATGTCTCCGCTGCAAGCTCCGTCTTGCAAACAATGGCCGGTGCCACGCCGCCGAGTTAAAAATCACCCTATAGGTGTTACGGATGTCGTCCCAAGGAACAGCCACCTTAGTATGCTCGGCGTGGCTCTTGAGTCAGAAGGCAGAAGTGAACTAAAATCACCAAAACAGATAAAGTTTTTAACCTTTTGCCCACATTAAAAACGCCTTACCAAGAAAAGAGCAGGAAAAAAAAGTAACGGCAAGTCTAATTCAGGCACTGAACATGGGTGGATATTGCGGAACCCACCGCAGTACAAATATACCCGTACAGAAGAAAACCAAGGAAACACATCATCAGGGCAGCTTATAACACAGTCTGTCCTCAACCTCGTAATTTTGACGGTGAGATGATCTGACAGCCGGTGACCACATGGGTAACAGAGGGGATAGCCAGAGACGGCTCTAAAAGAAAAGCAAGGACGGAGAGATGAAATAAAACCATTCGGTGGCAAAAAAATGCGCTAGGGCAGCAACGGACAACAGCGGTTAAGGCAAATAGAAGAGGCCTTCGTCCAGCAGCATATGTAATAAAATGATGATGATGACAATAAATAAACCCTGGAATTCGGTATTCATAAATTTTTGATGAAATAAGAGAAACCACTCTCCTGGCACAAAAACCACTCTCTTAGCTGGGAAAAGAATTTCGGGGTAAGCCATGGAATAAAAGGCAGGCTCCCCCTATAAAAATATATGAGTGGGCATTATAGTAGACATATGTCCCTGATCTAGACACTGTGATTAATAACTAGGCTCTATCAAACACATGGGTCCAAACCTACACAAAACAAACGATAAGAAACGATCAAGTTCGTTTGAGGAAAGCGCCAAAATCATGCGACCACAGCGTACGCCGAATCCGGCATTTGTGCGGGGCAGCAATTGTGGTAAAAAACTACTCAAACAATATTTGTGTCTTCATGGCCGTTCTACGTACAGCATTAAAAAAACGGAAGTTGGAGACATTCTCTTGGCAAACAGATTAGTGGAAGTACCGAATAGAAGCATACACATCATTACAGCACTCCAACAGCATCGAAATGCTTTCTGTAGGCAGCATACATAAGCGTTTTGGTAAGATACTACCTTTCACAATTTAGAAAGTCAACAACGTCAGCTGGACATCCGGACATTAGTGTCCGGAAGAGAAGGAGGCTCATACCAAAAAGCAACGCGATCTCACATACCGTGCTCCCTGCGAACGCGGTTACCACACTCCTCTCCACGAACGATGCTAGCAATGTGTTTTTAACTTGCACAACCTTTTTCCTTGTTTCAATGGGGTCTCAGTGGCGAATTATCGCGATCCTTGTGAAGGGTAAACTAAATCAAGTGTCTACCAAGGTATGTGGGCAAATATGTTCTGTTGCAACATCACAGCTTAAGTTACAACGGTGACAAATTTGGGGAAGCATCCATCCTTTTCCACTCAACCTAGGCATGTCCAATGGTATGCTCAGGGCAGAACAACAAAGACATTACATATTACAGTTCTATGTAGACATTGGAGACAGCTGTGACAGGTCGTTACCTCAAGATCACCGCGAACTGGTGAGAGGGCAGGGGAAGGAGCCGGTGCACCTTGCGCCTTAGACTTCATTTGCTATCCTTGAGATCCCTACCATCTCCTTACCACCTTTTTCCTACACCTCAAGTACCTCTTCCCTAAAAGAAATTACCACTCTCTCTCGCGCTCTCTCTCCTCTCAACAATAAAACGTGTTCATTCCTGCCTAGAAAAATAGAATAAACACTTTGAAAAACTGCAAGTGACTCCTCGTTCAAACTGACCAACATCCCGCAACCGCAAACGTTCACGTCCCATCTTAAGCCACAGAAGAGCAGAAAGCTTTTGTATCTCCTGGCCACGGTAATTATTAAACCGGTGCTGTTCATCTTCGGAACCTAGAACATTAAGTGCTCGTGAAGCGTAGAACGTAAACACTCGAACTTCATTCGAAGTAACGAAAACGTGTCTTACATCTTAAGACCGGAATTTAGTTGTCAACTGTAACGTTTTTACGTAAAATGTAGTGACACAGGACTTAATTGCATATTGCATGATGTCTTAGGTCTACATTCGGTTTATCATCCAGCCAACGACGAATCAGCTTGTACGCACCGCTGCCCCCGTGTCTTATCGAGGAATTTTAGTAATTATGTTGCCTCAACAGAAGCCCTGCTTGTTAGATGTGTAACAGTTTGCGGTGGTGGGGGCGACAACGCCGATCTTAATTACGTGGGGAGCCTAGGTTGTTTTCAGAACATTTCTTCATAACAATGAGCCGTGTTTGCATAATTTCTGCCCCGACGCAAAATGCGTAATTGGAAAATTAGGCAATACCGAGTTTCTTAGCCGCGGTGGCCGCTTTTACGGTGATGGCGAAACCGAAAAGGCCTTTGTGTTCGAGATTTGAGAACATGGCAAACATCCCCAAGACGCCAAAATTAGTTCGGAGCCCTCCAACACGGTGCACATCATGGCTGTGTAGCATCGGCGAGTTAAACTACCTAATAAATCATAATCACTTAATCCCTCGTGGGGTGAAATTCGGTGCCTTCGGCGGACCACTACCGAGTCAACATATCTGACGATACTTTGAGTAAAGATCTTTATCCGGTACAGGCCTACAGTTCATTATAGAATATTTATTGATGTGTACCGTCATTTTTGCGCGCCAAATTTCGGATTTTAGCATTTATACTGAGCCCTCGAAAAAAAAAAAACATTTCGCTTCATGGCAAACAAACTGTTAAATGAGCTGAAATATTTTTAATATCAGATAATCTATGTAAGAAAGCGACTATACTGCTTGAAAACCACACAGGTGGAACGGAAATATATTGACTTTGTTTACTTAAATACAAATTCTTTTCATTTTAAGACAAATGAACACTTACTTTAGCGTATATAGACAATTGCTTGAGCAAAACGTGGCTACGGGGCATGCATTGCGTGCGAAGCGGCCTATGTAAAACCTCTAGTGTGTTGTGCAATTCTCCAGGGTTATGTTGTTCTGCTACAGCTGCCTTTATGTGCCTGGGCTTCACGTTGGTGCGCTTATTCTTACGGTTGCTTAGTAAAAAAAACAAGGTTATATTGCCCCGAACCATGTATGGGTTTGTTTATTTATTGTTTGTTTTTACTGCGGGGCCACGCCCGGCTGTGTTATCTCTGTTCTAAGCAAAGCGCATCTTGCATTCTCTAGTTTTATGCCGCACGGGCTATCACATTCAGATAAGCAGACTGTTTCGCCCTAACGTCGCTAGCCCAGAATAATGTTCTGTGATCTACAACGTTCTCGATGTGAATCGACGGTTCTAGAAACACTCGTACCAAAAGATAAAAGCCTGCGGAGCACACGCCGCGGCATTCGGATCGACGACACTCGCCTGCGAAAGTCACTTTGTTGACCGCTGCTTCGCTGCCTCTGTATTCTTTTGAGTTGTTAGAGGAGCACAAGTTCGCTCCAATAAACTTGTTTCTCCGGCAAGACAACTGCGTCGTCCTTGGCTTCGTGACATCTGGTGGAGGTTCTGGGTAAATGCTCCCTAAGCCCTCGTCAAGCCGACAAACAAGCCCAACTCGTGTCAGCCGCCGACAGCAAGGTCTCCAGCCGGAGTTTGGACTGCTTCCTGATAAAGTAAAAAAAGAAGACCGCTGAAAACCACTATGACCAACGCAGGCACCATGACCATCGCTCGCAGTCCTGCTCTCGTTCTCAGCAACCAAGGGAGCCCCCATCGTTCTATGGGTCACCTTCGGAGGACCCCGAAGACTGGTTGGAGGAAGTCGAACGGGTCAGGCTGTTCAATTGATGGGACGACGCAGATACACTGAGGCAAGTGTTCTTCAACCTTGAGGACTCCGCAAGGATCTGGTTCGAAAACCATGAGAGCTCCCTACAGTCTTGGAACGATTTCAGAACGCAATTTGTAACGACGTTCACCACGGTTGTGCGAAAAGAGCGGGTCGAAGTCTTTCTGCAGACGCAGACACAACACCCTAACGAAAGTGTTGTTGTGTTCGTCGAAGAGATGAAGAGGCTCCTCAGGCGTGCTGACACTTGAAGTTTGGGAGGAAGTTTGGGAGCTAAAGTTTGGGAGGAAAAGTTCTTATTGCGATTTACAGGTGCCTCCAAAAGAAAAAAACGCTCCAACACGAGGATGTAAGGATGTCACGCTGCCATTGCTGCTTTTAATAAAACAGTTGGACAAATTTCGCAAAAAAATGCAAATTAATTGCAATATGATTTTCCACGACAACTTTTTCCACAAAATTCACATCTTTTGTAGCACCAAAACACAAACACGACGGCAATGCGACGGACGTATTGCGGAGCGTAATGGTATCGCTACTATTAAAGGATAAAAATGCACGATTATCTGCAGCACACGTGAATGCAGACTCATTAGTTCAATACCAATGTTAAGAGTCACAATTGATGTTTGATAACGGAGGACATTAGGCGCAAGAACCCCCCATACAACCCGGGACTAATGCTTTTGTTTAATTTGTTGCCTGGGCCTGGTTTGCAAGAAAATTAAGAGAGAAAAGGTCGTTGAGTGTCTTTAAAGAAAGGAAAGCCATCTAGGGCAGGAGATAGCATTTATACTTAAACGAAGAAAAATAGGGGAAAAGACAAAGCGACATTAGAACGGCGAGAAAAAACTGCAAACAAGAAGCCAGCTTTCTACGTTAAAACGCTCGGTATTCTCAGGTGGTACATCTTAAGAGACAACAGCAGGTTCCAGAGAGAGTCAAGGCGTGTGGTGTGTGTAGTAGAAAAGTTTCGAAGGATGCAGAGACAGTGAGACGTGGCAAAGACAGGGTAATGTTGGAGGAGGGAGGAAAAACGTGGGAGATACGTCGATGGTTGCTTGGGTGGATGGATAGGAAGAAGACATGTTCTTAGAAAGCCGTCTAGACATTTCAGCTCGTATCGTAGGGATGAGCGAGAAGATTAAGTGGGAATTCCCCATGTGAGCGTGATTGACAAGCGAATTTGTAAATGGCATCCCCAATGGTTACCCATGCGACGTCACATTAATTCACACACGTTGCTCTACAAAGAGTGATACCAGAGACAACTGAAATGCGCTTAACCACACAGTTTACTACTTGAAAAAGATATTCTATGCTAAGGTTAAATCAATGCAATATTGATGAATTGTGCATGAGTGAGTTGTGCCGGTGAAGCACATGAGTGGAAACATTTTTTTATAAAATGAAAGGAAGCTCAATCCTGGTGTTAGACGGTCTTTCTCCTCCTTCGTCTCAGACGCCGCCGACGGAGCCGACGAGATCGGAAGCAGAGACGGAGAAGCCAGATGTCATGCATTGGTGTAAGCTTCATTCGATTTTTACGAACTCCTAGCACATGCGCAAGGCTCGCACACGGCCGCTACACGAGCCATTAGCGGAGTGCACAGCTCCGCGAGAGGTCGCGTGAAGCTATCACGTGGCATTCAGCGAGAAAGCAGGAGGTAAACCCACAGATGTGCTCGGTGAGTGCACCGCGGCTATCTCCATCGTCCCCGCTTGGGGTCGTAGCTCAATCGGTAAGAAAACTGGCTCTCGTTCTGTTTCGCCATTCGTTCCAGGTTCCAGGTAATATTCGTGGAGGTGCCAGTAACTTGTTTTATTTGTTCGCGGGAGTTTTCTGATGACAGCAACAGTCGCGACAGAAAACTTGCGGGGTAGAGGTAAAAAGCTTTTCTTAAAAGTGGATAAGGTGAGTCATCACATGTGAGATTTATGCATGTGATTTTTCCGGTGGTCGTGTATATTGTTGGTTAGTAGTACGAGCCCCCACATGTAGCTTCTTGGACGATATGCTTGGACAGGAAATATTGTGCTGTTCGAAAGTTTTCCCCGCTTCCTTCGACAGTCTTCGCTAATTGTTTTGTGCACAGAAGACACTGCACAACAGATGTTCCTGCGCCGAAGTTTTAGTAAGATTTGCGTCTCCCATTTCTAACTTTCCCCAAAGTCACTATAGTTGTTTTTAACAATGCCACTTTGTACAGAATGTGTACAACATGCGTGTCTAATTATAGAGGCATTTTTACATACATACATACAAGCGTACATACATACATATACATACATACATACTTACATATAGACACACACACGTATAGGCATACACAAACGTGTATATATACTATATATATATATATATATTTTTCTTGACTGCCAACACTTATTTTTTATATATATATATATATATATATATATTTATATATATATATAGAGAGAGAGAGAGAGAGAGAGAGAGAGATGGAAAAGGGAGAGAGTGTGGTGGTGATAATTGTATGATAGATGGTGGTCAAGGAAGAGAGGAATACTTGGGCCAGGTTGTGGGCTCAATTCGATGCAGCGAAGTGAGGATGCCACCTTGCCCACAAGTTTGTGTCTTAAATATGCATATCTCCGTATATACAGATGCATGATTGTTTGTCGATTTGTACGAACCCACCGCGATGGCGAAGAAGCTAAAGTATAACAAGGTCGAGAACTGGGCCAGTTGCTATACATTTATTCTGAAGGAGCAGCGCAAACTAGGCAGGACAAAGTGTAGGACACAACACGAGCGCTCGTGTTGTGTCCTACCCTTTGTCCTGTCTAGTTTGCGCTGCTCCTTCAGAATGAAGCTAAAGTATAGTGCTGCTGTGCCTTCTGAAGGAGGTTTGTTTTTCGCGACGCCGGCCGTTTTTTTTTCGCGGGCAAATACAAACAAGACCATGTGTCGCAGTTCCTGCACACATTGCATGTCTCCAGTCAAGTTCGGCCCACCCTAGCGTATTTGGACGTGTCGATAATTTTGTGCACCAGCCGTAACCACGTCGTAAATCGAACTCTTCCGGCATTACTGAGGGAAGATCATAACCATCCTAAACCTCTTATCCAATTAAAAATTCAACGCGCAAGCAATATTACGGTGAGAGCGGGGGGCGCACTCTCCGCAGCAAGGAAAAGCTTCATACAAGAGCATCGCAGAAAATATTCCTACACTACCTGTTCCTGACTAATCGGTAACCCCCATGCACCTACGCATTCTTCGACACACGCACTTAAAAAAAACCTCCTTACACCCGTTCGTTCTTTTCTTTGCGGTATCCGACACTCCCCAGCATGTCGCAACTTTACTGAAGTATATACGCTACTGTAGAACATTGTATTTCTCCTTCCCCATTGCATTTTAGTCCCCAATTTTTCCACACCCTTCTCTTTCGATATATCGGACTTGGATAGCATCGCACCAGCATACGGACCAGTTGGCGTTAGCGAACCTCCCCAGGACATTCTCGACGCTTCATGTTACGGTAGAATAAAGTTTTTTTTCTTCTCGTACTCCTGTTCTTACATGATATCTCAAAAAAGCCTCAGTAGTAATTTTCTAGGGTAATTTTGGTGCACGGATTCAATCCGCTCTTGCCAATGGTTAGCTGTGGCCAGAGAACTCTTCGGAAGTTCAGCCCGTCGCGTGCAGTATAGGCTATAGATCCCGTGCGCCGCCTATCTCATTCACAAACGCGCAACAGATATTCGGGCTGCACTGCTGAACAATGTTTCCCGAACAGGCTCGGCACCTTCTCTCCACCGGTGTTGGGACGCCAAGACGCGAATGTGTGGAGGCGACGGGTGGCGCGAACACCGCGGAAAGGCGGATAAAGGGAAGGACGTGGAAAAGGAGGGTGTAAAGGGAGACGGCGGGGAAGCGCGATCGAAGGCAGCGGCCGGTATATATTTGGCTCAGGCGTTTGTTTGGGTCGGATGAGAAGGCCCGAGAATCTCGCGTTGCACCGTCGAGAATGTCCCCTACTTGCTTGAACGCTCGTAAGAGGAAAACGGATCGATAGACCCGAGTCATTGCCCAAGGCTTCAAAGCGCGTAGACGCTAAGAGAAAATAGGTACGGTGCTGCCAAAATATCGATTGTGTGTAGGGTTTAACGCGCCGACACAATACAGGCGATGAGGCGCGCAGTAGTGTAGGGCTCGGGAATAGTTTTCACCACTTGGGGTTCTTTACGCGCGTCAAAATGTCGTACACACGTAAGTTTTTGCTTTTAGCCTCCATCATAAAGGCGGCCACTGCGGCCGGAAATCGAATCCGCGTCATCGTGCTCAGCAGCGCAACGCCTTAGCGCCTGAGCCACCACGGATGGTGTGTGGGTGCCTGTGTGCGTGTGTGTGCGTGCGTGTGCCTGCGCGTGTGATGGTGCATGTGCTTGTGTGTGCGTATGTGCGGGTGTGTGCGTGTGTGTGTGTGGGTGTGTATGTGTAAGCAAGCAGTCGAAACAATGTTGCAGGTCCTAGTATCGTTTTTGCTTTTTTATACACTATGACCGCATACAAGAAGCGATGCAATGTGGAAGAAAACGTTTTTTTTTTTTGTTTCGGTCATCTATAGTGACAAACATGTTGGACTAATGTTTACTCTAAATGGCATGGCAAACACAAGGCTTCTTTTTTTAGATGCAAAGCATCTCTTGCTCGGGGCTATGTCCGGCGTCCGTCCGTAGTCTGCACCTCTCCCCCTATACTATAAAAAAAGATATAGTTAGCGGATCCCGGCTTCGATCCCATGACTCTCTGGCCGCAACGGGAGGTACGCGGCCCTCTTCCCAATGCGCTACAAAACCGAGACAAAAGCAAGTGCTACGATTGCGCCTTATGTCCTTTATTCATTCAAACTACGTCAAGAAGCTACTGATATAACGAAGGCACGTGAAGCTGAACGTCAACGGAAACGACGAACTGAAAATCTATAGGAGGATGTTAGCGTCTCTTGCTCGGGGGGATGTCCCGCGTCCGTGCTCCGTCCGCAGCGCCTCTGATGATGATTCTGGATAGATGCCCCTAGGGACTGGCCAACCAAAGAATCCGTCACGAGATAGCTTCGTGTTCAACTACCGTCGTGATCTTCCCGTAGGGGAACCGCTAAAGACGAATAAGGAGAAGAAGACAAAGCTGCGAAGACGAGGGCGTGTACGTTGCTCTCGCCCCGTCCGCAGCGCTTCTGAATATGATTTTGGCAAGATGCCCCTAGGTATTGGCCAACCAAAGAATCCATCTCGAGATAGCTTCGCGTTCAACCACCGTCATCATCTTCCCGTAGGGGAACCGCCGAAGAAGAAGAAGGTGAAGAAGACAAAGCTCCGAAGACGAGAGCGTGTACGTTGCTCTCAGCCGGTGCACCATCGTCAACAACCTTTACCTCACCAACGCTGACGGAGACAACCGATTCTAGCACAGAGACGACAACATCGACAAGAACATGACGGACGAGTTTTGGCGTCCAGAGCACCACCGCCTACTCACCGTAACACAACAGTACTTGCGTGTCTTTGCCACCGGTGTGTACCCTGACGTGGAATTCCCTCTGGCGCTACTAAACACCAGATCCCTTAACATGACGGCAACACAATGGAACCACGTGAAACCCCCATGATGCTTCGCATCCTCATCAGGGTTCCCCGCTGGAAGACGGTGTAATTTTTTATTTCTTCAAGTCGGAAACATTCGGACCACAAAACCTTGGTGTCTCTAGCCTTCCGTTTACGAGGTAAAAATACGCATCCGTCAATTCTCCCTTAGTCATCTCCCTTTGTTCTGCAGATGGGTTCATATTCAGTGTCACCGAGTATCGTGCCGATGAGATTATTGTTACTAAGTGTACGAAATTGTGAGGATGGAAGAGCACAAACCGACTGCAATGGTTCCTTTTCATTCCAGCCCGTTCCTTTCCCCATTATTTTCTTTTCTTTCTTCCTCTTCTCAGTTGCTCTATTCACGTCTCTCGTCACACCGACAGTGTAGCACTTGAGGTTGGCGTTCTTTTTTATGTTCACAGCTTTCTACCAGCCCCCGTGCGACATTGAACACGATGGGAACATATATGAACGGCACCTGGTCACTTTTGCGGCCACAGGTAATCTCACCCTGGGATACACACGCGCTGCAAACGTATGGTAAGACCATGCTACCGGATACCCGCACAGGCGTTTCGAGCCAATGGGACATAGAGGATAATATTTAGTTTATGTGGAACGTCCAGCATTTCATAATAATGTTCGCAGTGAATGAAAAATTTCATGCTGGCTTCATTCTACGGTTTTAGCCCGCGTTTTAAACACGCGTTTTAGCCAGCTGAGCGAAGCGACGCAAGGGTGACGTTCAAATTATTTTTAATCGTTAAAAATTCGATACCCGCGTGAGTAGAAACAATTAGGCAGATGCACAATGGTGCAAAAATACATTCATGTGAGGGAACCTACTGCACCTTGTTGTTTTGAAAGGCCATCAAAACTATTCACGAGAGAAAACAAAAAAAAAATTAAGCGCATATTGCGACTTGTCATACGGTTTCAATATCTGCGATGTCTCCTTCAGCCTTCACATCCCACACGACTTCTTTCGACGAAACAGCCGCCGTTATGCGAACCATGCAGGCGACTGTAGAGGGAATTCGGAAACCGTTTCCAGCCTGTAAAACATTTCCAAGAAAGTTCTGCTAACGGGGCTAATATAGTGGAATTCCATATTTTCTATATAAGTCGTGTGCGTCTGCTTCTTTAACTTTAGTGCTGCAATAAACCGGCTTCAACTGGAAGAGTAGTGACACATGAACGTAATTTTTGTAGCATGCGAACTTTTAGGTCTGCCTTCGGGATCAGACCGCAGGGTATCAGTGTGTTGGTGCGGGGGTCCATGAGTCTCATCGAGGCGTTTTAGTAATCTCATCCTCCCTATAGGTGTCCTGTTTGCAAGAATTTTAATTTTATGCTGTCCTCGTAAAGCTCTTGCTGCTTTTATCGCAGGCGGGAAGATGCTGAATTTTTGGAATATTTATTATTAACAAAGGGGCATGTCTACAATAATAATTAGGTCCCAGCGGGCATACATTAGGGGTGTACCCATCCACTAGAGGCTTATAATTCGTAGCGTCGGGGCACAGATAAGCGAAAGAGATATTTTCGAATACCATTTTACTGGTGTTTTTACCGTGTTTTCTTGTGTTCGGGTTCTATTCGTGCGTCTGGGCTTCCGTTTTTACAATTTATATCTGTCCGCAAGGTGGTGGTGGTGGGGATGTTTATTAGCGGGCGGACGTAGCCTTGTGTGGTATGCCGGCCATTGCCCTCCCAATTACCACACTTTTACCGCTCTGCGAGGGAAATTACTAGGAGTCACTGATACTTACAGGTCTCAGTGACGCCTGGTGATTTCAGTGGTAAAAATTTTGGGAAAGCATCTCAAAAATTGAATGCGGGTTTTTTCTCCATTCTGGGCTTAAACGTAAGAGTTTTGTCATGTTTCCCCAAAATATACATTTTCCATTGCGTGCATATTGGTTGTTATGGTGGTACCGTCGACATTAAAAAGGCATTTTTGTTCTATTTTCCTTAATTGTATCCATGCAGGGATCATCTGTCATTGATACAAAACATATATAATTTATACAATTCTCAAGAAGTCACTATCAATGCAGTACCTCGTGGACCGCAGCGACGATAGGGTTTCTCGCGAGCTAAAGGGCTCCAGGAACAAAATGATGATACATGTTTTTGATGATAATACAAGTACATCTAAAGGTCTGCATTTAGTTACCATTCCAGAAAAATTGAAGATGTCTTTTTTTACAATTAGCCTATAAAGTTTGTTTTCCAGATTTTTTTTCAAGCATACCTCCCTTTTGTTGAATACTGACTATACTTTATACAGGTTTATTATTCGGTTGCTCTTTTTGTAACTGTCAGGAGCATACGCGATCAAAATATGAACGAAGTAACCAAGCACATTTTGCGATAATTAGGCTCAAAGGTAAAGCAAATGGGCTATGAACCAACCTTGACAATTTATTACGGAAATGTATATTTTTGTCAGAAGCCAATCATGTTTAGTGAAATGTGCTTCAGGCATAAATTGAGCATGAAATTTACGAATTTCCCCTCATAAATATTTTCGTAGATAGACGTAGCATGATTTGGCAGAGGATCAGGGAGAGGGAGTGGCAGATGTCCACCTTGGGGAGTTGCAAATTTTTTGAAAGTTACACAAATTTTTCCCCGCGAAAATATCGCTGAATCTGCACTTTGCAATAGTTACGGAACGATTTAAAAACTTTTACGCGAATTGAAGCGATCGATCAACCGGCCTCGGTTCCATCTTATGTATCACCATTGTGTCCCTCAAAAACCGGAGGATCAGACGCAAACTGTTTCTTCTTGTGATGCAATGGCCTTTAGGAAAAATGATACTACCTAACGAGGCATTGGGGGCGGCTCTCATTAAAGTTGTTTAAAAATGATTGGCATCAAGCTAAACAAACTGGTAAAACACACTTCAAATTATTGTAATTTAAAATAACCAAGATATGTATGCGCTAACATACAGCCCTCCAGTGGAACGTGCAAGTGGAAACCTATTGCTTTCGTGTGTTACCATACATTTTTGGGTTATTGTTTGGAAGGTCACTGTTACTCGAAAAATTTATGCAGCGATTAACATCGCAAGAGCGTGGGAGGTTGTCTTACACTGCGTAATGGCGCCGGTGGTAAAACTCGTTTTGTGCGAAATTTTCCTCCGTGAAGTAATTTGGTTAGGAGGAGCATTTATATGTATCTTCACATTGGTGCTTTAACCTAGTTACCATTTACTGAACTAAAGTAGTTGAAACTTGATTTTACGAAACCCGATTTTCCGAATTTCCCGATTTACCGAATTAAATCTGATTTCCCCATAATTTTCCCATCGGTTTAATGCTTTTACTAACTCCAAATAACAAAACAAACTTCGCTGCCGAACCCGATTTAAAGAAGCATTCCAGGAAAAAAAGGTGCATAGAAAAAGCGGGTTTTCCAAATTTATAGCCTATTTACAGTCTTTCAATGTGCTTCCAGCGTAGGAGCGGTAGCACGCTGGCTCTACACTGCCAAATAAGCTTCGGCATTTGTATTTCCAAGGCTGCGTGAGGCGCCAGAAGCCCGCAACACGAGCAGGAAGATACATCGCTAGGTTGGTTGGCAGGGCTTCGTCGCCGTGACGAGGTGGCCGGATGACTTCGTGAATGCCAAGGCAGACGCGGACATGATACAACAAAAGATTTTGACGACGAGGAGATAGTGCAACATGTTTCCTCCGCACTAAAGGAGTCCGAAAGATGCGAACGATCCGGATACTGTATAAGCTCCTGTGCCCACACCAAGCCAAGTAATGGACGCCGTCGACATCCCGAGGGGGTGTGCTGGAGAACACGACGGTACCGAGGACACTGACGTCACTGGCCAGCTGCGAGAAGTATGTGCTCCCACTGTTCACGAAGCGCGCGCATACGGAAATCACAAGGCTTTTCACTAGGCAATAAATTTGTGCTTCTCAGGAACAAAATTTGTCGTTCTCTCGATTGCACGAAATTCGCGAATAAGCGAAATATTTTGCGGGCCCCGGTGACTTCGTTAATTCGAGGTTCAACTGTACTTTTTACCAAGTGGAGAGCATTTTGGGATGCAGTTCCCCGCCAGTTGGTAGCTAGCCGTTGTTATCATTGTACCGCTTAAAAAAACATAAGGGCAGAAGCTTTACTTCGGCATACTACGCTAAATGTACGTCACATTTCTCTGCAACACTCATTGTAGGAAACCAGCTGCTACATTACTTAGCGACAGACACGTGGGAAACAAGACGACAGGATGGGCACACGGACACGGCACTGATAACAACACTTTGTTCTTAAACAGCGCGTGTCTATGTGCCCTTCCTGGCGGTATTTCTCCTTTGGTTTTGCCCCGAATTTGCAACTGAGTATAGGTGCCTTTATTGAGAGGCTGGGATCTACGTTGAATTTATAATTTCCATGGTCACGTTTGAATGCAAAATTATGAGTATAGCATGCCAAGTTTGTACATTGCAACATTCTTGCTGTCGGTGTTCGAAACATTTGTTGATGTGGTAATTGTTCTCCTTTGGGAAGTCTGTAACTTTACTGGAGGTCTGCTTAAGCTTTTAGTTCCGCCATGTAGATTTACAAAAAACTCAGCCCAGCCCTGCGCACCTGAGCGTATGCTTCGTGAGGAGCTGCCGGAGTCGGACCGCTGCACCTTCGAGAACCCTCTCACCAGTGTTCATGGCGAGATCTCTCTGGAGCTGTTCTCTCTCCAGTTCACATGCATTCGAGCCTGAAGTGGGGAGGATATGCCGAGTTCGCGCTGCAAGTTCCGAGGTCTCGAAGGTGGTTGCCGAGGATTTTAACTAGTACAAACGCGGTCCACTTCGGCTGAATTTCGAAAGCGTGCGGCCAAATGATCAATACCTGCAAGTTATAGAGTACTCGAAGCGGCAAGTTCGGAAACAGGTGTGAGGTGCAACAGCCGGGTCGCCAACAGAGGAAGAAATGCCGTCCGTTCTGCTGTGTCTCCTGTCTTGCACTACAAGTTCAAGCTGTGGCATTTTTGTTCTTGCCACAGGCAGACTTTCCTGTGGAAATAAAGGCACCAAGTTCTGAACACATCATTTTTCAAAGGGGTGAATTGGAATCATTTGAGTTGCGAAAAATGAAGGCTACATTTGTTCCGCTCTTTACAACACAATTTTGTTTATGGACTAGATTGGTAAAATAAAACACCCACAAATCTAAGAACCGCGCGCAACAACTGCGCCATTCCTCT
Organism: Haemaphysalis longicornis; assembly: GCA_013339765.2. Classification (NCBI taxonomy): domain Eukaryota; kingdom Metazoa; phylum Arthropoda; class Arachnida; order Ixodida; family Ixodidae; genus Haemaphysalis; species Haemaphysalis longicornis. The sequence goes on from CM023452.1 coordinate 158,319,894, forward strand.
CCGTACCTGGTAAACGCCCCCGCTCCTTGTACGCAATGACGGGTCGTGATTACAGTGTTTGTAAACAATCAAAAGAACAAATCACTAATCCTTGTCGAAGCCCACAATCCTTAATTTTGTTAGGGCTCATTCCTGACATTTGTCACGTTTTTTTTTTTCAAGATGTGTGCAGATTTCGTGACCGCCAAGGCAAAAATTGGCTCTTTGTTAGGCATCAAGAGGCCAACTGGACGGAAATGAGCAGCAGAAAATGTGCAACAGTAACGAAAGGAAGATTCGCTGGTCGCTCTTTATAATACTATAAGCACCTATTCTCTCTCTTTAAGAAACATGACGCTGGAGCATACGTTGAAGCCTTGCTTGAGCTTTAAAATACACGAAGAAATTTCTCAATCGGTCCACACTCACCATGCGTGATGGCATTTTTTCTCCTACCCATCTCATAAAATATGTTTGCTCGCATTAGCAGCGGCATTATCTAGCTATCCCTCCCTTTGTTTCCCTTACGTGTAAGCAGTTTGGCGCCATCGCTGCTGCCAATTCGGCCCGTAACCGGAAGAGGTTAAGGACCGAATCGAAAATCCGAAATGCGGGCAATCCAGGCAGAGTTACCAGTTCCAACGTCACCCCAGCGCAGGCAATGCCACCGAAGGCAGGAATCTAGCATTCGCGTTCCTCTCCCCCAGTGCCGCCAGTTCTCTTTTAGTGTTACTCTGTGTGTAAGTATCGACGGCGGAAAATATTGCCGATATTACCTATTGCTTACGCAACTTATATGAACCCCGTCTGGTGGCACGTGTTAGGGAATATATAGAGGAAGATAAAAACACTGAGCGATTGTAATCAGTGGCACCTGACAGTTAATTGTTGTGAGACTTGTAAGAGGTACTCAGCCAGAGGATAGATGGGTTGTTCGCGTCACACTCGGCAACCACATGCAAGACTTCGTAGCTATTTCCAACAATGGGAGCTACGAATACGGTAGTAACGTGCGAAAAACGGGAAAACAACATCTCCCAATCGTGTAACAATCTAAATGTTTTACTACCTCGCTTTAAAAATAATTGTAATACGTGTGTTTCAGGCGGAGTCCCTGTTTTACATTACAGGGGGTGTTTTCTTTTCCAAATGTATTATCGCAAATCTGTACGCTACATCTAAAAGAAGCTGACCGGATCTCAGAAGTAACGATAAGCAAAACAACGGCGTTTTGAATAGACAAAACTCTTGTATAGTATCTGGTCAGACTACTTTCTTCAGCGACTGAATATGCCCCAAGAAAAAAATCAATATTTGAAAGCAACAAGCGTAGAAAAGATTCAATTCTACGCATATATTTTTCATCCTACCTCCGCATTGTGCTTGCCAACAGCCATGGCACTCAAGTAAAACACGTGAAAACTGTGTACTAACATCTTTCGCAAATCTTTGCTCGAGGTGGAAGTGATCCTTCAAGTGAAGGTGGCTGTCGCTGCCAGCAACAGGGTTTGAACAGCTTTCAGCTAAAGCTCCTATAGTCCCGTTCAGTTTCAAGAAAACTTCAACCTTTCACAGCGTAATCCATTTCCTCCAGGTGTCTTTGTCAGTCATTTTTTCTGAATTTTTCTTTATTATCTCTATAAAGCGTACAAAAGCGGCTGGGCTGACCAAAAAGAATTCAAACAACAGAGTTAAAAATCGAGCATCCTATTCAACGACAAAATATACGTATTTACAAGTTTGTTGAGTGCAAAAAGGAAGAAAACTACACAGCATTACCCCGGCTGGTGATTTGGTGATCTCTGGAGCATAAACTCCAACTCGCACAGTACCTAACACTGCCAGGGCCTTTTGCAATTGTTGTCAAAGCATTAAATCTGTCAGCAAAAATTGAATTCTTTGTAATGGCTTTTTACAAAGCCTCCATGAAGTGTTATAGGTGGTCACGTGACAACTTAACACGAAGAACTAATTCCCAAGTGCGAGACAAGTCTTTAAAAGGAAAAGCACTCTTTAGGTCCTTCAGAAAATGTTCATTGTTTGCACAAAGCAGTAAACTCGTTAGACTCTCCCATCCTAAAAATATGTGTTGAGAAAACTAAAGCACCTACAACAAAACTTGCGACATTACTTCCCAAGTTGATGATGGCGTTGCCATTCGTGTTTATGAAGCTCACGTACGAACATATTGCGAACACTTTCGTAGCAGACTTCGTAACAATTGTACAGCTCATACATTTTTTCGTAACTTTCTCCAACGATGATCATAACGCTATACACGTCCAAACGTAATTGGGTGTTCTTGGAATGCTTTGAAATGATTATGAAACATTGGGTTTTAGTACGGGCGCAATTTTTCAGCGCAATATTTCTCTTTGGCTTTATTGTCAGAAAGTAGTAAACAAAGTGAAGCAACGAAATTGAGAACCAGGATTTTCCAGAAACCTACAAATAGTTCCCACTGAAGAGTCGGAGTTTACTGAATTAGAAACATCATTAGGGCGAATGCCCTTAATGACTGATTGATCAAAGAAAGCTACAGGGTCAGCGTCAATTACCCAAAATAACACCTACCTGTTCGTTTGATAGCGCAAAGCGTTCTACAGCATCAATCAGCAGGACCTTGGTAGCAACAAGATATCGTCTTTCCAACAACTACAGCGCACATAAACAGAGTGGAAAATATACAGCGCTGATGTCCATTATGGCCAAATATCTTATTCTAAGGAGGCAAGCCTCTGCCACGCGTCAGAGACGGATCAAAACCATTCAGTGGTGGAGGAGGAGGAAAAACGTTATTCGGCTTCAGAGCTGGTAGGTGGGCGGGGTCCCTATTCCAGGACTTCGCTTGTTCTACCGGCCGTATTCGCCCTCTCGGTCAGCCATAACGGCTTATTCTGGTCATAGCTGACAGGTTCATTCTTCCACTGCTAGTAGGTACGGCTGGGAATTTGTTTCAATGCTCGGTTATTCTCGAACTCCCAGACCATATCATACGGGGACCGGTCACTAATCAGGGGGCGGGCCGAATAAGTACACCCGGCGCCGCCGCGCAGAAGCTTGAGCAAACTTTGGGTCAGAGAGAGCCAGACTGCGGCCGCGCGTTCATATGTTCGACACCTCTTGGTTGTTTGTTTCTGCGATTCTGCAGTTGTTTTTGAAAGGGGTCTCGTGCCCGAAACGTGTTCCGGCGAATAGTGTCCCTGTTTCTTGAGTGCTTCTGTGCGGTTTCCGGACAATTACAGGGCTCGACTACTGGCGCACGCGAAGCCAAAACTGTACGTTGTGCGTAGCCGGGCACGCGTACGCCGTGAAAGAAATTGACGGGACCGACATCGTTGCGAAGTGCTATTCTCAGCAAGGGAAGCGTATCCATAGCGCTTCTCTCCAGGTCAGTAGCAATTTTTTTGTGTATCACGGCCTAATAAAGTGACTCAAGGGTATACAATGGCGCTCCACGACAGGGGCGTGTTTGTGCTGTTGTTTCCTCTGTTCGCGCAACCACACTACAGGTACTTTTTCTGGGGCCCCTTCTTCAGCTCGGTTGATGTTAGCACTGATTAACAATTCATTCTTAACGTTATTAGCTGATGATTAAAGTGCCCGAAACCCAGTTCCACCCAATATGAAATTTCCTGATCCAGCGTACCGAGCTGCGGGTTCTTTACGTTTAGATTACGTTTAGTTTCGGCTTCTGTCTTCTGAGTAACGTTAAAGACATCTTATCGGGTAAATGTGATACAATTTCTTCAGGCCATTCAGAATTCACCATAACCGTATTTCCTCCTTACCCCCTCCACTGGTTAAAAAATAATAACCTCAACTTTCAGCGTATGCTTGGAACGCCTACGGATTCTTGGAACGCATTAAAAGGGTCAAATAACATGTATGAATGCAACCTTTCCTTAGATATCTTTTCACGCTCTCCTTTGCAGTGCGATGTTGAACTCTACTCTTCGCGACATGGTTTTAGCGCTACAAAAGGGCGAACACAAGAAAGAGGACTTTACAGGCGCTAAAACCATGTTGTGCTTTGTCTGACAAAACCATGTTTTGTAGCGCTAAAATCATTTCGCAAAGTTCGCACCAACTAGCCCAGCAGCAAGTCCTATTCTGTACTATCCCGTGAAGAAAGTAGGGCAGTAGGCGGGTGCCTCTTGGCATTGCTTTTGGCACCCCCCGCAAATTGTTGTGAGCATATTCTTGTGCCGCCTTTTGGCATACAACCGGTGGCGTGGATGTCGAAAAGAAAACGTTACTGCTGATGAAAGAACAGTGGCGAAAACCTGAATACCTTGTGTTACGCAAAAACTACGGAATGCGATTCCCAAATAGCGCAGTCTGTGGTGTGTATGAAACACTGAAACCTAACATTTATATTTACGGCCATTCGCATGTATTAGTAGTGAAGAAATTCATTTCTTACGACGCTCCTTCTCCCACGACTGCCCGGGAAACCTGCACAAAACTATGCCAGGCTGCCCTTCGCAATTGTGGCAGTCTTTCAAGCAGCAGTAGCGGCGCTGCCACAACTTCTTTCGTGCAGCATTTTCATCGTTTCGGACACTGCGGCTCGTCAGTATAACTATGTTTCTTTTAAAAAAATGTACGCCACACAGCGCCGAACCGCACGCAGCGCGCGTGTTTTCACGTGTGCTGAACGGCATGCCGCGAAATCCACCGACCCGAAGTTGCTAAGCGGCGGCGAGAAGCGGCACTGCAGTCGCTGGCAAACTTCAGTGCCCGGTGCCTATAAATTAGCGCGCTGGCCGCAGTAATTGCACAGGGGTGTACAGACTGTGGGGTGAATGACGTGAAGCCTCGTGGGCTGTGGAAACGTGTTTGTTTGTAGACGGTTGAAGGTCACTCCTTGTTTTTTGGATAGCGAGTCAGCTTCTCGCGGGTAAGTGCGCCGGGATAGCCGGTAGTTTATGCGCTTCGTCGCTGCAAGAAGTGAGAGGGTGATCTGCCTAGTCGTCCTCCTCCAACGGTGCCCGGTTTGCTATGGGCTGCTTGATTTCCGCTGAGTAGCGGAGTCAGAGTAAGTAACAAATGGGCAGGCGTCAAGGCGTCAAGGCGTCATTGCTTTTCTGGAAATTCTTCCCGCCGTGTACGTACGACACGTGGCTTGGGAGTCAGTCATGATGTCACTGGCTCGGGTCTGTGCAATGGCTAATGCGATCGCTGTCTCTTCCGCTTGCAGGGTACGCACTGCCTTAGACTTTTGGTCGTGCTGAGGGCCGTGGGGGTTGCGACAACTGCAGTTTTGGTGTTCGCACATGCGTAGTCTACTGCATCTGTGTACAGCGGTGTGGTAGATTCTCCGTATAGTTTATAGAGGGCTTGGGCTCTTCCTTGTCTTTTCCCTTCATGGTGTTGCTGGTTCATGCTTCGTGGAAGTGGGGTACTCGCAGCATTTACCGAATGCCCATTGGGATGTCTGACGTCGTTTTGGTGGTTTGTAGGTGTGCGTAGTCTAGGCATTGGAGTACGTGGCGTCCAGGGGGTGGGAGGGGGGTTATGCTACGGGTTTTCTCTGCGCTGTAAAGTGGGCTACGGTCAGTTCTAGTGTTATTCAATCCAAGTGCTTGCGGTCGAGCTGTTGATGTAAGTTTGGCAAAGCATCGACTTGTTTGTGCGCATTGCGGATAATCGTGTTTATCTTCAGCTTTTCTCGCACCTGAAAGACGGTGTAGGGGGAGACATAGGTTATTCAAGAAACAACGAACGCTCTCACCGAATGCATTATGTCTTGCTTTTTCATGCCGTGCATCTGATTCGCAATACTTCAGAACATCCTATCTCATGATAGGTCATGTCCAATCTTCTAAATGATGAAGACGGATGAATATTATGTCCAATCAGTGATACGTTTATGTCCATGCACGTGTAAGCGCCGCCTCTTTTGTGCGAATAATATCTCGGGTTTAGGGGGGGGGGGGGGTCTGGTTATTCCGGAACCTTTTGCATAGGTCTGAAATACGTTGGCGCCCTGTTGGAGGCGGTCTTGCATTGCTCCTGTCGATCCTTTGTTGATCCATACGGCGATGTCGCCGGCATATATTCTATGATGAATATCCGGGATATCAGCCAGCTTCAGGGGAATTTATTCAGCACCATGTTAAAGTATATGGGCGACAAGACCGCTCTTTGAGGAGTTCCCATTATTACCAATGAAGTCATCTCGGAACGGAGGGTCTCGAACCTTAATAACGGTTTTTCTGACTGCCAGGAAGTCTCTTTTACGTTCTTCCATTTCAATCATACATTTATTCCCAAAAACCGAGATCGTCGAGGTTCTTGGGAATCGTAGGGCTGGCCACATTGTCAAATGTCCCTTTCAGGACGAGGGCATGAATAGCTTTACGTGCGGTCTTGCATGATGCCTCGCATATGTCATTCTTTAAATGCAGGAGGATGTCGTTTGTCGAGAGGTTCGGGCGGAAACCGAATATCACTTGTTGAACTTTTCCAGATGTTCTAGGTATGTTTGTAATCGGATAAGTACGATGTGTTTTATTAGTTTTTCGATGCATGAAATTAGGAAAATTTGTCGAAGGTTGTCGACGCTTAGCGCGTTGCCCTAAGTAATGCTGATTACTTTACCAGAGGACCGTACCAGAGGTCCATCAATAATTCCTAAAATCAGTCAGAGCTAGGACGGAGCTTTCGTATAGATTTGGGAGTGCCTTGTTGGACACTTTATAGATGCCTCGTGACGTATCGTCGGATTTGACCAATGCGCCCGCAGCTCAGCTGGAGTTATTGAGTGGTCGAGTGTAGAGTTGGGTGGACCCATGTTTACAGGGTGGTGTTGTTTAGGGCAGGCTGTAAAGTACTTTGGTTTAAGAGTCTCCATGAGGTCCATTGTAGAGCCCGGGTATTGCGGGATGATGGTTTGCGTGGAATTGCTGGTTTCATCCACCGCTTTTGCTAGGGTTCTCTAAGGCGGCAGAGTAAGTTTCAGATTTTTGAGATGGCAAGGCTTCCATTTAGTCTGTCACACAGGTGGAACCAGTTTTACCGATTGAGCTGCGCACTATAATTGGCTGCTTCCTCGTTTAAACTGGCTATGCCGATGCTGAGTTTTCTGTTGTGCCGCAGTTGATTCCATCTTTGGAGTAAGCCGCGACTTCCCTCCAGGAGATGTAGTAGGTGGTTATCTACTGCTGGATTTGGTCAGACGTTCGGATTATTTTGTGTGCTGGATGGTTACATCGCTAGCAAAGTCTTGTCCCCATTTTCGTATATCAACTATTCATTCGGGCGTGTGGGTCATTCTCTCGCACCGCATCCCACTTTCCTATCTTCGCCTGTCCTAGCTTTCTTCTTGTCAGTGTAAATTGCAAATGAATGGGTCTGAAGCAGCCGTATTGAAAACTAATTCGACAACGCTTGGCGGAAAAAGGGCATATCGCGCGTTGAACTCGGCATTCATGCTGTCACAATTACAGAGCATAAGTTTTATGTGTCCATTGATGATAATATTTGGTGGTCGCCTAAAACTGGTATTATATATTGACAACGCTTTAAATTTTCGCATTTAAAATTCTTGCCTTAGGCGTTTTGCATGAGAAAACGGGTTTGTCTATTTATTGTTTGTTTTTTTATTGCCCGGCCGCGCCAGGCTTTTGTTATCTATGTCCCATGCGAAGCGCGTGCCCAATTCTTTATTTTTATGCCGCACGGGCTATCTCATTCAGATAAGCAGGCTGTTTTGCCCTAACGTCGCAAGCCCAGAATAATCTTCTGTGATCAACAATGTTCTGGATGTGAATCGACAGTTCCAGAAACACTCGCGCCAGAAGATAAAGCCTGCGGAGGGGACGCTGTGGCATTCCGTTCGACGACACTCTCCTGCGGAAGTTAATCTGTTGACCGCTGCTTCGTCGGCTCTGCATTCCTTTGAGTTGTTAGGGGAGCACAAGTTCGCTCCAATAAACGTGTTTTCCTTGAAGACAACTGCGTCGTCTTTGGCCACATGACATCTGGTGGAAGTGCTGAGTAAATGCTTCCTACGCCCTCGTCAAGCCGACAAGAAAGTCGCACTCGTGCTAGCCGCTGACAACAAGGTCTTCAGTCGGAATTTGGGCTCCTTCCGGATAAACTGAAGAAAGAAGACGTCGTGACCACCACCATGACAATGCAGGCCCCATGACCACCACTAACCTTGTTCTTCACAGCCCTGAGAACCACCGATCATTCCGCGGATCCCGCGGAGAAGACCCTGAGGACTGGTTGGACAAAATTAGGCGCGTCCCCATATTTAACAGGTGGGATGACGAAGAAACTTTCCGCCATGTTTTCTTCTACTTAGAAGATACGGCCCGAACGTGGTTTGAAAACCATGAAAGCTCCCTAACCCACTGGACTCCCTTTACCAGACAGTACCTCAAAACATTCGCCATCGTGGTGCGAAAAGAACGAGCCGCCCTTTTGTTGGAAACGCGCACGCAACCCCCAACGAAGGGGTCGTGATCTTCGTTGAGGAGCTAAAGCAATAATTCGACGACCGCGGACCCCCGAAAGGACGGAAGAAAAGAAGTTACGCTTCTTCATGCGCGGTGTGAAGGAGGAACTGTTTGCTGGACTTGTCCGCAACCCGCCCAAAATCATCGCCAAATTCGGGACCGAAGCCAGCATAATTGAGAAGGCTCTCGAAATGCTTGCTAAGCAGTATGACCGCAACTTTGTCGGCGCACCCAATGCGAACTACATCGACAGTATGCCGATTCCGGCAGACAGCCTACGTGAGAGTATCCGTGCAATAGTGCAGGAAGAGCTGCGGAAACTTCTCCCCACGCCGCGGAAGCCGCAAGTCGCTTCCCTTACCGATGTGATTACGGAAGAAGTGCCGCAAGCGCTGGGAACCTCAACGATGTCAGAAGCACACCGCGAGCCGCAAGCCATGTCCTCCGTGGCTGCTGTTCGCCGGCATCACCCACCTGCGCCCTACCGTCACGAAACTCCGTAGCGTCGCCCCCTGTCGCCAGCCCGATTACCTGTGGTGCAACCACCCGCCCCAAGGAAGACCGAAGTGTGGCGAACGCCCGATAATCGTCCGCTGTGCTACCACTGCGAAGAGGCCGACCATATCTACCGTCGCTGGCCTTACAAGAGGCTCGGTTTGCGAGGCTTCTCCGTGGGCGCACCACGCCCCTGACCCGGCCAGCGCCCTACTGAGATCGAAGGCTACCTGTCCAACACCAACCGAGGACCAGCCCGATTCAACCGTTCACCGTCGCCCTACCCGTACCAGTCGCCAAACCGCCGCAGCACTGCTGACTTCTCAGGGGAGTTTGCAGGGGAGAAATTGGCTTCAGTTAGCCCAGGGCCGCTGTAATGTGAAATTATTGCGAGAGGTCTTTGCCCTACAGTGGTTTTAGAGGTTGGTAGTTGCGTAATGTGTTATATATATATATATATATATATATATATATATATATATGATATATATATATATAAATATCTAAATCTGAGAAGATAAACGACAAGCGCGCAGAAATAGTGTAGTAAAGAGTCGGATAAAGCAAGAACAATAAAATTGTTCTTCTGTGGATCCGCTCTTTACTTACACTATATATATATATATATCTATATCTACTTCGCAACTTGCGAAATAGTAAACTGTAAGTAAATTTGCCTCGCCAAGTCGTAAAAAATATGATAGAAATGGGATACACAGCATAAGAACAATAAACAAATAAAAATAGACCTGCCACTTCCTCCATTTATTGCCTGCTTGTGCCTTTTCCACAAATATATTTATCCGCTACCACTCATTGTTTTTACTTAGTCCACTATATTATATATACATATAAAACCAAGCATATTATCCGCACTGCCTCGTGTCATTCGCCTTGGGAATGATCTCCCTGATATTGCCACCATATAACCCCGAAACATCAGCTACTCCTGCATTACACAATTTTATGCTGTTAAAATATATATATTATATATGGTTTGTGTTTTTTTTTCTCACAAATTGTAGGCCACAAGGGTTCATGTACGGTGAAAAAGTGATCGCCTTGTTCTTGCAAATATGTATAATGCATTTACAATTTGTTGTACGAGTTCCTGTCTTCAATTTATGCTTTGTATTCTTATTGCGTTTCACACGCCCCCCTTACTCCATGCCCTCCAGTAGGGCCTGTAGGTTTCTATGAATAACATAAATAAATAATAAATATGTATGTATATATACATATATACATATATATGTGTGTGTTTGTGTGTGTGTGTGTGTGTGTGTGTGTATTGTGAGTTTTGTTTGAGGCTCCAGCTTGTCTGCCACCAATGGTAGCAATTGCTCACTATCATCATCATTGGCCTTGAGGTTATCACTTCTTCAATCCTTGTACATACTCATCATCATCGACGATCCCACTTCATCGGAGATCCCCAGCAGTGCTTGGGCTTGATCGGCCATTTGGGTTCTCTTCCACTCGCTCCGAATAAAGGAGCTACGAAGCCACGGTCTCGTTGCCTGCTATCTACGGCCTCACAATACACACACACACACACACACACACACACACACACACACACACACACACACACACACACACACATATATATATATATATTTACCGGGGTTGTAAAAGGTCTCCTTCACCCCGAGCGCTTCCTACCACCCCTAAGTCTAGGAAACAAAAATACCTTTACATAAATACCCTAGAAATTGGAGGGTGAACAACTCCCCGGTAGCATAGTGGTCCTCGCATCCGATTCGTATTCTGGAGGTCGTGGGTTCGGATCCCGCCGGTGGTCATTTTTTCTCCGCCTTTTTTTTTTGTCTTTCGAATTTCTTCATCTGTTTCAATTGCCTACTACATTCTCACCATTTGTTTCTGAGACATTCATCACTGCCAACCCTTATCCCTTTCTTCTTTAGGCCATCTCCTCATTTCCCATTCTGATTCGCCGCATACATATGTGGGCATAGTCAGATTCAGCCAGGTGTGCCCAAATCTTGGCGTGACTTTGTACAAATGTTGTCTCATATACACTTGTGTGTACCATGGTGTCGAACAGAAACCACATAGAAACAAAAAAGAAATCGAACAGCAACCTCAACACGAGTCGTTATTTTTTGAGCCCGCTGAACCCGAACCAGGACTGAACCGTATAAACTCAACAAAGCGTACCGGTACACAACGAAACTGCTCTACAATCCATGGTTGATCATGCGAAAAGAGTGTCGTTTAGGGGTTTTGAGTTTCACGCATGATCACTTTCGTAAACTCTCTCTCTTCAGAACGACACAACACTATAAACACTCCATGCGTTGTCGCAACATGGGGAAGGGTGTGCGCAGTAGTGTTGCAATCCTATGTTATGTCTGGTCGAGAGAGCACAATGCGATGCTGTGCGACAGACGTAAACAATTTCGGCCTTCTGCAGGCGATATAAAACGTCTACTTTGCCCTTCCTTGATTACGGCTGTATCGGAGCAGTCGACATACCAGATTGCGGCATGGCGCAGATGCGAACGCACAAAGCCCTGTTGCAAACGTACTTAGTCATATATTTTGGATAAAAATGCGACACGCCTCGGAAGCGTAAATGCTTCACAAATTTTATCGCCGGATTGGTTGAGTGGCTTTGTCACTGGCATGAAATTAATTTCATTCACCACATACGATGGCCATTTTTCTAATAAAAAATATATAAAAAACGTTATATTCCGCTATTTTCTTGGAGAAATATTTTTATGCGGTTGAAATTTTTTTTGCCGCCCTGCTCTGAGCCTCAAATGGCAATTCATTAAAACACAACAGCATCAAAAGCGGCAACAATTTTAAGATAAATGTGTTTCTACGGAAAAATAAACAGTAAAAGTGACAAGTGATAATGTTTGCCACACGAACGTTTCGATTATGCAATTTTAGAGAAGGTAAAAGTCGTGACTGCAAACTCGTGCGGCAGAGTGAAAGTGGCGCAAATGGATGGACATCGGCTCCATAACGTCAGGTACCCAGGTTCGATGGCGACCACGGGAGGAGATTTGTTAAAGGACTTTGAACATGGGTTTAGGAAGCATCGCTCTACCGAAACGGCCATTTTCACTCAAAATGAAATAATTATAGATGCTTCCCATCGGCAACAAATGGCTTTAGGTATATACCTAGATTTCTGCAACGCATTTGACTTAATCAGTCATTCTATTCTTCTTGGAAAATTAGAAATCTATGGTGTGCGTGGAACAGCGCATGCGCTTCTCAAATCGTATCTTTTAAACAGAACAAAATTTCAAGGTAACAACAATGTAACACCTTCGAGGACGCCGGTTATTCAAGCTGTGCCACGAGGAAGCATTCTAAGGCCAATATTGTTATTAATTTACATACATGACATTGTACATTGCCCAGAAAACGGTGCATTTGTTTTATATGCTGATTACACGACTGTTTTTATTGCAGGAAATTCGGAAACAGAGGTAGAAGTGAAGGCCAACAAAACGCTGTATGACGTAGATGCTTGGGCCTGGGTAAATTCTTTAAAAATTAGCCTTTCGAAAACACAAGTTATCTTGTACACGACTAAAGGAAGACCCGCGAAAAAGCGGAATTTATTTTTGGCCTCTCAGCAGTTAGAGCTGGCGCATTCACTTAGTACAAACGCGGAATTCGCGGCGTATATTTTCCGAAGCACCGGCCATGGAACGAACATGTTAATGACCTACATTCAAAGTTGTCCTCCGCAATTAGTGTCCTTGCACGTGTGCAACGCATTCTCTCTACAGAGGTAAAAATATAGATTTACAATGCATTGGTATCATCTCTGTTGCTGTACTGCAGCATAGTGTAGTGTACTACTGGTGTCAAAATTTACACAAGCTGTATTTACTGCAGAAAAGAGCCATACGTGATATTCATACCGTACATTATACTTTTTCAACAGAACACCTGTTTGCATTGTACGAAATTCTTCCGGTGTCTTGTTTGTATGATTATCGGTTGATGTTGGGCTGCAGAGCTTTTTTAAGTATGGTACCAATAACATAATTAAACTTGCTGAGCTGAACGCAAACTCAAGTGTTTGTCTAACCAGGCACAAAAAAATTTTTGCTGTACCCACACCTAGAACCACTTGCGATGAGCAATCTCTGTCTTATAAACTACCTTCCTTGTTAATATATTCAACCATGAAGATTTTGATTCATCATATAACCCTAACTATCTCATCAAATGGTTCGCCTAGCTCAATTCATCTCGGGAATAGTACATGTCTCAAGCATTATTCCCTTTTTTTGGATTGCTGCTTTTAGTGTTCAAGTCACTTCATTACTATGCCTATGAACTTTTCTGTACTTTTTTGCGTTATGTCACAAAATTTTTATATTACTCGATGTTATGTAACGCTTGTAAATTTATTTGCATTAATTGTTCCTGACTGACCATCATGCTCTGTTTGCTAACTTGTAATGGGGTTGGGACCTCGTCAAGCTGCTTGAACTTTTAGTCCCGTACTCCCCCTTTTCAAAGAAAATATAGCTGTTTGATTGATTGGTTTTTTCTGTAGAAGTGCTTTGTGGAAACCTCAAGCCTTTGTAGAAACCAATCATCATCATGTGACCTCTATGTCTGCAAAAGTGTCTTTTCTGCTATGTGTTTTGATGTACGGTCTCCATCGGTGCGGCAACAAAAGCTTTGCTTTGCAAAGAAAGGGCCATTACGGGGTTTTAAAATGTTCTATGGGAAGGTCATACACTAACACATAGGACTTTTTTCTCTGCCTTGAGCCAACAAATTAGCACAAAACAAAGAAGGAGATTTATCTTGGCGTTCCTTTCTGTGTACGACCTTTCACGCAACTAAACATGTGATCAATACGCCCAATGCCTGGTCTTACATTCTGAAGACAAGCAGAAGAGACAAATTTCTACCGACAATTTATAGTCTTACGTTGACATCAGAAGCATGTTACAAGCCACTGTAGTATAGGTTGCCGTAACACAGCTGCAAGGTCATATTTCGTGCTCTATAGCTACAATACTACGGAATTCATACAACATGTTTTTGAGGCCTGTGATAAAGAACAACGTTGGCTGTATCTGTGAAAGCTAAAAAAAGTCCCAGATTAGGTTCCTTAACATTCGTTTTCAGATAAAGAGAAACATTGGCTGTAATCCGCGAAAGATAAAAAGAAGTCTCAGATTAGGTTACTTACCATTGGTTTTCAAATTAGAGCAAAAGACTCGACCTGTGTGCAGGGATTTCATTTTTCACATTGCAGTATTTTTACCGCACACGCTAAAATTTGGATGAAGAATGGAAAAATGATCCCACGTAACACCAGAAAATTGAAATTCCCAGCTTGTTTATGTGGAGAAAATTAAGATCTCATAGTACGACAATTTTATAAATGTGTCATAATTATGCATTTTCCTTAAAATTTCCCTAATAAAACAAAAATAAATACTTGAACTTTTTAGTGGTACCTAATGTCTTGTTCGGATGATAACCAGCTGGCTTTGCGCCAAAAAATCCCAACCATCATCGTCATCATGTTCGGATGGTAATCTGGACAATTGTTGAATACCTTGTAATTTACGGCGCTAAAAGTTTTTAATTTCGCGCGAATACTGGGTGATCCGAGCCGGTTCTGGGATTTATTTAGAAAAAGAGCGGCTTTACAGTAGAGTTGCTTAGAACCACGCAAATCCATCCAGCTGAGTCAAGAAACCCGAGCACACGTGCAGTTTGATTTAAAAGCCCGCTTTTCGTACACGAAAAAGGCTAAAACAATTCGCGATTATTCCAAAGCTGATCTTGCGGCAATTACGAAACAAATGGAACGTTTTATGGATGAAATAATGCGTGATTTCGATGAACGAACAGTGGAGCAAAACCGGACTCTTTTTAAGAGCAAACTGTTATTCCTAATCGAACATTATGTTCCCCAACTACAAGTACGATGTAATCTCCAGTCACCTGGGTTTACGGCGGCCTTGCGCCGTCTTTGTAACAAGAAAAAACGGTTATACCGTTCGGCAAAAAAATCGAACAATTTGAATCGTTGGTCTATCACCGCATCAATGCGGAATACTGTCGCGCCATTTCACAGGCTAAGCAAACCTTTTTTAACGTTACATTACCATGATACTTACAAGTTGATCCACGTAGATTTTGGAATGCCGTTCGTGGCACTACACCAGGCACAATACAGTTGTCCCAATTTAACACCCCTGTTCAAAGTGACCAGTGTTGCACAGTTTTGAATGAAGCCTTCGCTTCATTTTTTCATGACGCTGCACCAGTGCATTTTCCACCTACTACGACAGTTCCCGCTACTCAAATGGATCCGATTATTATAGACTGGGTTGGCATTGGGAAACTAATTGGTAATTTGAAAACATCATCGTCTGCGGGTTCGGATGAAATCAATTATAAAATTCTGAATTGCACTAAACTGTATTCATCAATTATTCTTTCTAGGATATTTCAACAATCATTACACTGCTCATTTCTGCCAAGGGACTGGAAGGTGGGGAAAGTGGTTTCGGTTCACAAGTCAGGTAACACACATTCTCCGGAAAACTACCGCCCCATATCTCTAACCAGCATTCCCTGTAAGATTCTTGAGCATGTAATATATTTTTATTTATTTTTATATATTCCCACCTAATAGATTTTCTTGAGACCAACTCTTTTTTTAACAACAGTCAGCATGGCTTTAGGAAATCTTTCTCCTGTGAAACACAACTAGCTTGCTTTACTAACGACCTGTTTTCTAACACTGACCTATGATTTGACACTGATTGCATCTTTATCGACTTCACTAAGGCCTTTGATACCGTTTCCCATAAACTACTAATCCATAAACTTAGTTCTCTTAACATTGACCCGCTAGTACTAGGCTGGATAAAAAACTTCCTTGCTAATAGAACACAATACGTAATTGCTAACAACTCGTCTTCTGCACCCCTTGCGGTACCTCACGCGTGCCGCAAGGGTCGGTTCTCGGTCCTCTACTTTTTCTTGTCTATATTAACGATCTTGCTTCCTGTGTGAAATTTTCAACTATTCGACTTTTCGCTGATGACTGCGTTCTATATCGTAAAATTACTGGCTTAAGTGATTCTAACAAACTTCAACAAGACATGGATAACGTTCTATCGTGGTGTAACAAGTGGTCTATGAAACTTACCTTAACCAAATGTAAATGGGTGCATGTATAGCAGCGCACTAATGTTACTAATCTGAATTCTTACCTACTCAATGATAGCCCTCTCTCAGTTGTCTCTTTTTAGAAATATATTCTTACCAAATATATTCTTACGAAATTCTTACGAAACGATTGTACATAAATATTGGACTAAACATTACGAGCAACCTATCCTGGCACATACATGCGACATTATATGCAGCAATGCTAACCGCATGTTGGGCTACTTGCGTCGGAATTTCTCGTCTGCGCCATCATCTCTGAAGCTAACACTCTACAAAACATTAGTTCGCTCCAAACTAGAATACGCATGCGCCATTCGGGACCCGTCAAACATCACCCTCGTTAACAGCATTGAAGCCATCCAAAATCACGCAACACGTTTTATCTGATCCAACTACTCCCGATATGCTAGCGTGACTAGAATGAAAACAAAACTTAAATTGCCAGAACTTTGTTCCTGTCGTAGATGCTTCCGCCTTTCACTTATTCATAAAATATACCACACCAACCCTTTCTTGAAAGAACCGCTTATCACCCCACCAGTCATACATTTCATCTCGCGTTGACCACCGTTTCAAAGTTGTGTGCCGTCTTCTCGTACTAAACTTTGTAGCAATTCATTCATCCCAAGCACAAGCAAAGAATGGAACCACCTTCCCGCCACCGTCGCCGCCATCCTGGATACCAACACATTCAAAAACATCATTCATGAAACGCCGTGTTGAAAGATTTCTTTGTACCTTGCACATTTTTTGAGTATGTTTGTCCACCCACTCCTTTCTGTAATGCCTTCGGGCCTTGAAAGTATGTTAAATAAATAAATAAATAAACGTTACTAGAATAAACTTATTCCAGTAACGTTGCACAAGAGCGTGTCCATCGCGGCGACTACCTGGTGTTCCCGGCGCCAGGCGCGGGGCACGACATTCGCACCGTGGCTCTAGGAAAAAAATAAAACCACGAAGCGCACGTAAGCACGTATCTGACGGCTACCGCCCGGCGTCGTACAGACTTGCGGCTGGACTTACGCGACATGAGGAGCTGCCGCCGTTGTTGTCGTCGTCGTGTAGTGACATCGCTCGCCATGGGTCCGCTGCGCCGAAGCCTATGACGACGAATATGTACAGCCATCCCTTTTTAATACACACGTGGACACGGCCACCGGGCCAGCTGACGAAGAAGTCTAGGTCTAGCGGTGCGAGGACGCGCTAACCGAGGAGTTGCCTTATGCGACTGTGCCGTCGGAAGGCGAGTATAAAATGGTTGAGGATGACTGCTTCTCAATGAGACAACGTGCATAATTTATTGGTATTTACTTTAGAGTGCTGCCCAAAACGGCTAATATATGCTGTGTTCGCGCTGCGCCCTGCATTCCTGGATTCTCTGTCAATGCGGGCAGAACCTTGGTCGTGCTCCAGCTCTGCTGTTTCTCCAACCTTGTAACAAAAGCTCTGAAAATTTGTTTCTCTCCCAAATAAATACAGATACCATATTCCCTGTGCATACGGAGCTGTGTACAAGTTTTTCGACAAAAGTTTTGTAATATCAACCGGACTCGACTGACCCCACGATCTAGAGAACACCCTCGCCCCCCCCCCTAGTCTTTAGGACGAATAGGGGATGTGCGCGAATGTGGTCGGTGATTTTTACTACGTCGTTTGTTTTAGCTAATATCTGGTCAATTTGTTTAAAGTGGTCTTTGAACTTTCACAACTACTGTTGCCAAAAAGAAGCATTTTTAATTTCGTATTTTGACTTTACGGTCGCTTTAAACATTTAACACTCTTTTTCTCAACTCGCTGATAATTCAGCTTATCGAATCAGTTTCCAAATAAGTTCAAACCTTCGAAACCGGTTCCCAAACCGGTTGCGTAGGTAATTTATTTGAACAGGAACTGAACAGGAACGAAGCCGGAATGTATTCAATTCCCCCTACCGGGAGCCGTTATGGAACCCGCATATTTGTCGGTTCCTCACACCCGTATATACGATATCTATCTGCCCTCTGATACGCAGCCGCCATGGTGGCTCATTGGCTAAAGGGTATTGTGCTGTGGCGAACAGTGGGATAGGTTCCGATCATGGCGACCTTTCATCTGTTGAAAAGTAAGAGAGAAACACGACCATCTGTCAAGTGTGAAGCGCTCGGTAAAGATCGCCAGTCGAGCGTCGCCCTTTCTCGTTCGTATCTGCACGTGGCTAAGAGTCTTAACCAGCTAGAACAACATCGTCAACGTCAACATCAACATCAACAAAACAACATCAACATTGTCTACCAAGTCTCCCAATTTATAAATGAATGTCGCATGGAACCCAAATTGATGGGACTTAATAGGAAACACGGTACGCTAAAGAAAAATACCCAAACATGGGACACGTTTATGCATGCATTACACAGTGCCATATGCATCCATTCGCACACCACACATCGCTCCATACATACATACATACATACATACATACATACAGTACATACATACATACATACATAACTACATACATACATACATACATACATACATACATACGTACGTACGTACATAAATGCGCGACTACATACCTACTGCTACCCGCATACGTATATAGGTACAAAAACTCGCATTAGTACTTAAGAACTCCGAGAAAAGTACATGAAAAGTGTGGTTATGATTCTAACATGTTCAAAGCAATGCACTTTTAAAACTTTGTGAAAGCAAATGGGAGGACAAGGACATTTTCCAAGTTGAATCCGTACCTATGACCATCTGTATACGCCTTTGACGACAGATCGCGAACGTTTCGGGCAGGTTAGAGCTGTGCTACCCTTACCTTCTTTGGTTCTTTCTTCCAGCTTACAGTACCTTACGTTTCGTAACTGTAGGTCCTTCGTTGCGAAGGGCGCAGCGTGACAGCATTTCGGATCTAATCAGCGATTTTCAAGGGGTGTAAAGGCCCGCAGCGCCTATTTAATTTTTGTTGTGCTTAGTCGCCGTGCTTCTTAGACTACCGGAGTAACAACGTCAACTCCGCCTACTTTTTAGACGACTGCTGCAACCAACGTTAGCACCAGATCGCAAGCACAATTAGTGGCAGCAACACCGTGGAACGATGTCGTGCAGGTCGGCTTCAGAACATTACAGCTGCGGAAGTTAGCGAAAAAGAGGTTATGTGCATTTATCTCGCAATTTGTCTTCACAGTGAGGTTGTTTCTTGGTCTTCAGCGCTCGCCTCGCGAAGAGATCATTTTTCACGTGTGCGTTGGAAAATGAAAACAGAAACGTTGCGGGTAGTCTCGACTTCTCAAGAGCCATTTGACAACGTTCATAGGGGGTGCAGTAGCTGCATTCCAATGTGCTCACCAGGGCTAGACGCACCGTATTAAGGTATCACTAATGTACACCTAAGCGTAGAGGCCCCGCATCCTATTACTCCATTACTACTATCCCTGTATTGTCCAAATTGACCAATGCGAGGACTTAGGCACGTTTTACCATAAAGGCAAACTCCACTCAAATTTTGCCTCGAACAAATTTATTTTTGATGTCCAGTAGTACCACCAAATCAGCTGGTACATCAGTGGTATCACCGTGAAACGCCTCGTTAATTAGTCAGAAGCGTTTAAAAAATGGGGTTCAGTCGGCACCAGAATCCCGGGACGCTCGCCGCCGAGTCTGTACACAAAGCAGCCGCGTCGGCGGATTTCCTCGAAAGCGCGTCATCCCTATTTCATATTTGCAGCGCTTTCGAGGCGCTTTTTCAAAGAAAGTGCTACGAGTTGTGCCGCACCTCCGCCAGATGGCGCCACGGGTCCCGCGACCCAGATAAGACGCAGTAAAACATCCCTCTCGCGAGGGGCACGATCAAATGCAGCGCATTTCCGGGGGCGCACGGCGTTAGGTAGTTTGCGTTACGTTAATGTTGTTGTACGTGTGGCAACTGCTGACGGGAGAGCGCTCGTCAGCAGTAATTTGAATGAGTCAACGATATAAGGCGCGTTCGTAGCGTCCCATTCTGTGTCGGCTTTGTGGCGCAGTGGGTAGAGCACCATGTACATTGCGTTCCGCCCGCAGTGTCGAGGGATCGAAACCGGGCGCCGGATAGTATTTTTTTATATATATAGTAGGGAGGGGTGTGGTGCGGACATCGTGAGTTACTGAAATGCTCTGCATTTAAAAGCTCCACCGCAGACCACGCCGCACCTGCCGCCGATTGCTTTGACGAGCCTGTTACGCTCCGGCCGGCCGGGATACATCCTCTGGCCAGCTACACAGCTGGAGAACCGTTCTAGCTCTGCTGAGAACGCTTCACCTATATGCTGCCCCGTGTGCTTGCTTGATCCTGAGGTGTTGACCGTTCGGTCGCTTTCTAAGCGGCTGCAACGTCATTTTAAAGGCCGCGCTCGCCTCAATTTCGATTTCAGCATGGCCGATTTCTGCAGATCGCGTGAGGCGTCAACGGACGTATTTCGGCGGTTGTAGTGTGCATCTTCCTTTCTTTTTCAGCAAACTAAACGGAAATAGTGTTTTCAAGATGTTAAAATTTTGAGTACAATGGTATTTCGGCGGCCCAAATTATCCGCGTGATCGTGCATCAAGCAAAGCTATTGTAATTGCAGGTAAAGCTTCAAATGCTGGTTGGTGAAGCTAAACCTGGCGTCGTAACGAGGTTCTCTCGTCAAACCAGCACATGGCTTCACTCCCACTGCAAGGAGTGAGGGCATTTGGCTGAGTTACCTCGCTACGCGCTGTGTAGTAACATACAAAACTGGCGAGGCACAAATATTTGTGCAGGCCTTGGTTCAGCTTTCTGCCACACGCTTAATTTTTTTCAGCTACATCGCAGATTACAGAGGTCCAGATGTAGTGAGATAAAACAATAGACCAATGTTATCATAGGCAATGGGAGTACCTCCTTCATTGCGCTGTACCTGTGTTCTATTCTCGTAAGCAGCCACGACTTCCTAATTTTCTCTATACCGCATGCAAAGTAATTGTTTACCACGCTCGCTATAATTTATTCGGTTGTTTTTTAGCTAAGATGTCGCATGACTCTAAATTTAAGTCCCATAGAGATAGCAATAGCTTTTTGCAAAAATCAAGATATTTCATAGGTGAGTGACAATAGTCCCCCGAAGGCTGAGTGCACGTCACATAGCCACTACAATACATTGCGGACGGGAAGCATTTTTGGTTCCTCATGAAGACAAGGTGATGTATTTAACACTGTGTAATGAAGGTGACAGTGGTGTCTACCGCAAAGAGTACCATTACTGCCTGGAATCACTGCATTGCTTGCGCAAGTACTCACCAAGCTCATCAATATTCAAGACAAAAACATCACAACCGAAACGGTCGCTTTTGTGTTATTGCTTGTTGAAGGGCACCTGGCACCAGAGTTCATGTCACAATACACTCATTAGTGTGGGTTGACATGCCAATCCTAGAACGCTCGGTAAGTTGAAGAAAAGGATGGTTTGATCACACTCGGGGTACGGTGCCTTTGTACGACAATGCAATGGCTCCCGTGTAGGAGCACTCACCAGCATCTATCCAAGATTGTAGATTCCAACCCCGCAATCATCAACATAGACTAGCCTAACCTAGCTCCCTCTGGGTATTTTCTATCGTAAGTGTTAAAACGAGCATCCTAAAGGTTATGCAGACATCAAGCCCTGTGTGGACTCCCGGATTGAGTGTCCAATTGCAAGCATTCCTTCAGCGGAGCTGTATACAGCTAGGGGACCTGCAGATCATCTCGGTGGAGGTAAACCAAATGTATTCCTTCTTGGCATTCTCAAAACTGCTTCCGCAAGGTCTCAATATTCTTAGACGCTAAGTTCATATATGGGCAGCCTCTGCGAACTCATGCATATGCCACCTTCACACTTCTCAACGTTGTTAGGCCAAAAGAAATCATTAGGCATATCTGGGTGAAGGAAAGTTAGACAAACTCCTCAAAGTCAGCCGCATGGCTATATCAGAAAACTCTACCGCTTTTTGAGGAAGTTCGCTTTTCAAAATAATTCTTCCTGGTCCAAGATTTGAACCCGGGACAACTACCTAACCCCGGAAGTCGTACTACCAACTGAGCGAAACAGGACGCTAGCCATTTGTAGCGCAAGAGTGAATTAATCAACAACTGGAAGTGATGGACGCGTTGTGATTGACCAGATTTTGTGAATATACAAATGGCGGAGTAGGTTTCTGGGAAGGGGAATTCCAAGTGGGTGTCAAATTTTCGTTCGCAGAAACCTACTCCACCTTCAATATCTGCCGAAAATTTGGTCGAATACACATACTTCTGGTGAAACATATATACATAACTAGTACTGCCCTTCTGAAACCCTGAATACCTATGTAGTATTCGGAATACGGAGTGTTTACCTAGCTTGAGAGAAGGCCCCATAAAACAAAGTTAATGATTGCGCAACCCATTTCCATGAAGTGGTGAGTATACCGTATGAAACTTTTGACATCTTCCCTTTACAGGTCTTACAGAAACGCTATATCTTTGCCTGTACGGATTCCGCACAAACGGAGTATATGGCAGCTTTGCCGAACTGATTTTGTCCTTCATATAGAATAGAAATATAAAAACAGACAAATGTATTTATTTGGAGAAGCCATCGAATTTCCCATTTTTCTAAAGAATATCGGTGGAATTGCGCTTCCGCGCGCTATACTGCTCAAGAATTCGTATTTCCGAAATTCCATATTACCATAAACTTCAGTTGAATTCCACAAATGTTTTACTGAAACATATATCTTGCCGATTTTTTGGTTATAAAATACGAAAAACGCGGTAAAAACAATCTTTTTGCCGAAAATACAAAAAAGCTGGCGTCAAGACTAGACGTCGTACAATAACTTCCCAGCCCGAAAGCAGCGAAAGGCTCGTAATGGTGGCGCACAAGCAGTGGAGTGCGGGAAAATTTGACTTCAGCAAACGTTCACCGCGGATACTGTGGGGTAAGACAGATCGGAGGGGAAGATTGTGAGAGGTGACCGGTGCTCTCTAAAGAAGAAGGCATTGTGAAAGCCAGTTCAACTTGGTGAGAAATGTCTATCTTCTTGTTTAAGCTGTGTGAGCAAACTTTCCATTGTGTAACTATAGTACAAGATTTCTAAATTGTGAAACATTGCAGCTGGCGAAAGCGTTATGCAGTTGTCACCATGTCATCAGAAAATAAAATTCTCCGCATTCTTTTGATTGAAACTGATAACGTACACACCGGTATTAAGGTCCGCGCGAAGATATAATCTTCGCCTAAAGTGGGGAAAGCTCTTGAACGTGAATTTTGGCCGTAATTACAGCTCGCATACGAAGCGCGCGCAAAGTTGCTCCGCTGTCCGGGAGAAATTACCAGGCGCACACCGGTATAATTATCCTGTTTCATCGGGCGCAGTTTTCCAAAAATTGCAGGCCGAAAAGTTTAAAATGCGCATTATAGTAACGGCTTTTGGAGGATATTACTGATTCATGCAGCGGGAACAAGATCCGCATAAATTTGAAGCGCGTACTGTGTTTGCCGTATTCCAGGATGACCTCGATGGGGGCAAAAGTTAATTCTTTGTAATCTTGGCCATTGCATTGTCGATGTGGGCGCAAAGCTCACGGCACGTGTGCAATTACGTTTTGTCGTAAATACCAAAATAAATTGCTAATTTAGGTCAGAATAGGCTGTGAAATGTTTTTGGTGTGTTGAATAACTGAATGTGGCATTGGGTTATGCTTACGTGCCATTAGTCGATTAAAGCGGTGATTTGCCGCTAGGGGTTCAATCACGTTCGCGAGCATTTTCAGGCAATTTTAAAAAGTCCTGAGGAGCTCAGAACATTTACCAGACATTTTAAGAAAGTGGTTTCAGTAGCACCTGGTCATTTGTATATGCAAGGTCGCTTAGATGTGCTGTATGTGACACATGACGCTACCATTATAAAAAATGAACCCCTGTCGAAATTGTACTGCTTATTTACAATGACAGTAGCTAAAATGAAACATTTAGAGTTACGTTTACATTTGTGCAAAGCAAAAGAACCCCTCCCTTTGAAATAAAGAGAGATTTTACTTTAGTGGACATATGTGTGTGCGTGCGTGTGTGTGTGTGTTTGTGCGTGTATAAGTGTGATTGCATGAGTACGTGCGTGCATATATGTGTGTGCCTTTTGGGATCTAGTACCCTCTACGGAACGCAGGAAAAGCGAGATAAATGACGAAGGGTAAATGTGTTTCAGGGGAGCTACATTCCGGGGTTCAAAATTTGAAAATGGATTCGAATATAATATATAAAAATGAATAAATGCAAGCAACAGAAATGCGAAGAAAATACGAACTGCGAGAATTACCTATCTCGTATTTCCTAAATACTGCACCAGCCAGGCAAAGAATTACGAGAAGAAAGATGCTAGATAAACGAGTTTGTGACCAAAATGAAATTTGGCACATGGCGAACAGAACAAGTACAAGGACACGTTATTCCAGGCGGCTCACGCAAAGAGCCTCTAAGCAGAAATTTTATATAGGCACCGAACACTGAAGTTTTCGCGCGACTTCAGCTCCATCTTTCGCCGCCGCTTAGCAACTCTGGGTGGGTGGATCTCGCGACCTTCAGTTCAGCGAACGTACAAACACGCGCGCTGCGTGCGGTTCGACGTTGTATGGCAGAGGTTTTTAAGAAACATAGTTATAATTGCAAGTTTCCGGGTCCGAAAGGATCAAAATGCTGCAGGAAAGAATTAGTGGCAGCGACCCAATTGCTGCGTGAAGGACTGCCACAATCGCGAAATGCAGCCTGCCATCGTTCTGTAAGGGTTTCTTGGGCAGCCATAGAGTTAATACTACTGACTCTAGAGGAAAAGCTGCCCGTCCAGCCCGTGCATTGAAACCGTGCTACACCCGGGCGCCGCCATGAAGCCACCCTCACAGCGTTGCCCGCTTTCTTTTTGCCTACTAGAGTTGGCGGCAGTAGTGGGTATTCACCTAGCAACCGACGCATTCCATCAAGGCAGCCACCGTTGCTGTGAGTGCGCCGTGACAACTTGCTGTGCAGGAACGTTGTGTGAAGTTTTTTCCTGTGGTAGGTAGCGAACTTTTGTGCCATGCTACCGCGTTAGATGCAGTTTTGCATTCTCCACAACTGAAAGCGGTAGCGCGTAAATTAGCGGGTACTTCGTACGCTCGGAGAGGTGGCTTTTGCGGGTGCGTCAGGGGAGTTCGGTCGTCGCTTCGCAGCTGAGCGGAGGTGTTTTTTCGTGCTCCTTTCGGAGGGCTTCGTTTCGGCGGCCGTCGCAAGCGCGAGCCGTTGGATGTCGCCCGGCTTTCCCTCTGCTGCTGTGGGCGGTCGAGTGCCACCATCCCGCCCCCCCCCCCCTTCCCCCCAGTACCCGTCTGTCGGCCGCACTACTATCCAGCGAATTCCAAAGCGGTGGGGACCGCCGCAGACTTCGCTCTTCGTCGCACCAAGCTCGCCTCCGCACCTCACCGTTCCCTTCGAGGCTTCTCGTCTCCCGGACGCAGCATTAAGCCAGCCAACATGTGTTCGTGGTGTGTTGTGTGCGACGGAATCGACCACAGTGGAAATACTCTTCTCTACTCTTTCCTCACCTTTCTAATCTTTACTTTTCTCTGTCGTATCCTATTTTCCCCTACTATTCCCGCTTCCGGACTGTGTTAAATGTAAGTGAGCTCCCATGAGAGCTTAATAATATCCCCAGTCCATTTATTTTTTTTCGTCCTTTAAAAAGAAATCACTTCCCCTGATTGCCTTTTTTCCCGGATTTTTTTCCTGGTGGCTACCCCCGTATTCGCGCATTTGCTGTTTCTGTACATTTCCTTTTGTGTGTGGTGAAAGAGTTCAGTTGATATGCAGCGCTAGTCCTGTGTAGTCTTTTCTTAGTTGTCCCGTCTGTACAGCGCTATTTTAACATGTATGTGTCAGCTGATTGTTTTCGCAATCTGTTGAGGTGCTCCTTACAACTACTTGCTTTTCCTAACGAACGAAGTTCGAACTGGACAACGCTTCCAAGAAATACGTGTAAATGGAAATCGTATTTGTGACTGCACTTTATATAAACAAACACGCTTTCTGTCTTTCTGTGCCTGTGCCTGTGCCTGTCTATGAGGCCCCTGCAGCATGTGTGTCAACTTTTTTCTCTAGTTGAAATGCTTTTAGGTAGTGGCCCTTGCATTCGCTTAGATTCAATACCCGTGAAATACCCGAGCCTAATATTACTATGTTATGGCATCATGAAACTCATTCAAGAGATATTTCCTTTTTTTGGGTACGCTTAGAAGATTTGCCATTTATTGTATGCTTGGGGACGTCACACAAGATACATGAATAATGTTGTCAGGTTATATTAAGTCGTAATTATTCTGTTTAATAGCAGCTTAAAGAAAATCTCAACAAAAGCAAACCAGAGACTAGAAGATATCATGTAGAACGTGCATTTCCATTCTCGGTTTGTGTAACTATAGCTTTCAGTACTTCCACCCACAAAGAAAGTAGTTGAAGTGTTCATTAGTCGGTGCAGGGCACTTTACCTTTTAAAATTTCATGCCCCATCTCCCAGAATAAAGGAGAAAAATTGTGGGAGGAACTAACTATTTCCAGCAAAGCTATGGCAGGTTTAAAGCCAATAAACAGACAGTGCTAAAAGCCAAAAAACATTTTTGAAAAAAAAACAATATCATTATTAAAGTAACTTAAGCACTGGAGAAGAGGAGAAGAACGAAATAAACAAATACAAGAAGAGGCAGCATAAAAGAGCAAAAAATGAACAAAGCAAATGCAATTCTACCACGCAGTTAGTCACGAAAGCTTGCCACGAAGGAACAGACCCTTCAGGTGAATTTTTAAAAAATTAGAAATTATGTACCCTATTTACATCATGTACACAGAAAATCAGACATATTTAAGTGACTTTAAACAAGGTGGAGCTGAAGTAGCCCAATCAGTTCTTACCTCGAAGAAGCAGATTGAAGTGAATAAGAGAGAAAAACAGTCACAGGTGCTGTAGGGGTGTTACTAGCATGCAACATTCTTCGTTTGTCCATTTTGTCATTTTGCCTGCTTGTTTTATGCTTATCTTTTTTTCGCCCATGGTGCCGTCTTTGTGCTGGCCATTTCCACGCCATGTTTTTTTTTCTCCCGAATTTTTTTTTTCCTTTATTTTATGCCAGTCCTTTCAAGTTTCCTGTTCCCCTTTCCACATGTAGCACAGCCAGCTGGACAATTCTTTTTCTTCTTTCCTTGGTTAATCTTCCTAGCTTTCTTCTACAGTTTCTTCCTTTCTTTGAAGCCGCACATTAGGTCATCTTAGCTTTGCTCTTACCATCCCAAACTTCCCTAGAGTTCTGGTGGTATTACTGGTAGTGAAATAAAATTTTTTGGATGAGAATTGCTTGTACATATGACCCTCTTGCTTTTTTTGTGTTTATTCTTGCTTGTTCTGGCAGCCAAAGAGTAATTACGTATGAATAGTAACATCTGCGCAAGATTGTATTGGGCTCAGCTTGCACAAATAACTTCTCAGGCGTCAAACAAAACCGGTGGAAGGATGAGAAGGCAAGGCTGGAAATGTCAAATTTCTTTTCTTCGTTGCCGGAATCGCGACACGGAATATGTTTTATGGTGTGAAGCACATGATACACGGGTTGATGGGATTGTGATGGCCCATTCTTTTTGATGAAAATAAGAATGCTGGTGACCACAATCTGAATGAGCATTAGCCAGAACTTTCATAATCAGCTACAGGATTACTGGAACCAAGCTTTGGTAACGCAACTTCGTCATCATCCTTGTTGATGTGAGCACGCTGGAATGGAAGCGTGGAAATTCCACAAGGTCTGGTGTGACACCTTTGCAGCCACCGGTTTGATGTTGGCATAAATGAGAAGGCTGTGCTACACATATCGAATTCCTTCCTTCTATCGCGTATCGCATTCGCATATTGCATTCCTTCCTTTTATCTGGTGTATACACCTGAAGAACGTCTCCAGGTGGCCCTGGATGAACCGATACGTGCAGATGCAACTGTCGCAAATAATAAAATTAAGAGTTCAATTTATTGTCGGCTTTGTTAATGACTGCCATATGCAATACACATTAAGTGTCTGAATACTCTATATTAGCGATTGATAGTCTCATGCTAGGCAGTCTGATTCACCTGCTATAGTTATGTTTGGCAGCTGTTTCTAAATTAACCACTATGAACTAATGAGGGGCAATAACAATTTATAGGTACACTCAAATTAATTTACTATTCAAGGGAGACGTATATCCTTCATTGACTTCGCCTTGCACAAAATACATGACGGTGCCATCGGGACCAAAGAAAGCGCATATGTGTGTTACCTCAACATGCTTCCTAGGCGGTTTCTCAGATTTCCGGCCGAACCCGCAGGCATTTAAGGCAAAAGCGCGTGCAGGCGGGGTGGTCCTGATAATTTGGCGTGAACAGAAGTGGCCGTTTCCGTTCATTGGTGAAGGCACCCAGGGAAGGACAGGATAATTTTTCTTAACGCCCAACCACATGGGTACCCATCTCACATGAATGAAGTTTACTCGTCCGCCTCCTCCTCTGTGCAAGTGTATAGATGGCCCATATAAGAGTAGAGGTGCACGTAAACGTAATAAAACAACGTCGGTGATCCACCGAGTTTAAGAAATGTGTCATGCAAAGCATAAAACATATTCTGGAAAATTTCAGATTGCGTGTTTCAGCGATCGAAGGAAAATGCACCAATCGCACACACCCAAACAGGAGATTTCTGCACTTACATTCGGGATTACCTTTCGGCTTCGCCTGGTCCTCCTCTAGAAAACAATCCTATTGTGCAAATAAAGTTACCAATATTATTATTACTTGGCGGTTGTTTTATCTCTCACTCAAGTAAACACCGTTCAGTGAAGGTATAAGAGCACTCATAAACAAGAGCGTAGTTATACGCGAGGCATGGTAAATTGTTTCGTACATTTGTTCGTTTTTAATTTACGAATCATATACGGTCAAAAGGAGCCGATCTGCCCAGCAACGTCTCGCGTAACATGATATGACCCGCTGACGGCGAGTTAAAATTGGCAGCAGCCACTACGGACATGTAGAGAAGGTGTCCTTGAAGATAGGCGGCGGCGGCTTTATTTCGTATCGGCAGCAGTTTTCGCAAGCGTGTCTTCGCAGGCATTGAAGTGACACCGCAGATACTAAGGCGCGTTAGACTGAACCTTTGTAAATTACCCCCACATGACTAGCGCACCTCACAATATACCGAAACTGAATTTGGCGCCTCATCCCGACGTCCTCTTTTTGCTTAACATTTAATTCATTCTTGTTCGTCAAGCATTATTGCTCCGAAAAAACTTACAAAAAACATTCAAACTCGTAAACAAACTCAGTTATTGCCATAAAAGTTGCCTAATTTTAGCTTAGGGCCGTAAATTTGTGCCTCATTTTTAAGAAGAATTGTTAGCCATATATTCCACTACTGATCTGGCAACTGCAGCGTGGGATCATGGTGGCATCCGTGTTTAGACACATTTTTGAGCCAGCTTTACCCGCGTGCGGGCAGCCAGGGACGATAAGCGTCGCAAGAAATGGATTTAACAGTAAGAAAGCGATGACATTTTTTGTCAGTGTAAGTAGTAAATGCATCTGTACGATGAGTGTTTATGCGCAGCGCCGACAAGAATGGCGGTAAAACTAAAACGTTTGCTTTCAGTGTTCCATATACATCGCGCACTGCGATGAATCGCATGCCGTCGTAGTGTTCGAATAACACCAAGGATTACGGCTTCCGACACTATTGTTATATCAGCAGTAACATTTTTTTAGCCTCATTCAATGGCACCAGGTGGATGCCAAAGGCGGCACAAGAATAGGTTCACAGCACTTCGTGGGTGATGCCGGAAGCAATGTCAAGACGGTCAATACGCATCCTGCTTACTGCCCTTCTTTGTTCCCCGAAGGGTACAGAGTTCGGCCACGCATTCTACGTGAGAGCGTGGCAAGCTATCAAAGGTAAAGTTGCAATCACTCGCGCTGACTTCTTTAAGGCGTTTTGCGTACTCTGAAAGACGATGTTATTATTGTTTGAGCAGAGGATGGGCAGGAGCGGAAAAAGTCTTTATTCGCCGCGCCCTCTGAGCAGGGACCGGTCCCTATAGACTATAATTTGTTGTTGGAGAAAGATAAGTACTTAAGCACAGCTGTTCCAGTACTCTCCAATTGTGTGTTGCCCTTATCGTGATATATCAGAAGTATGTATTAAGTGATTGTTACAACTCAAGTAGATTGTTTGTGAAGAGAACCAACCATGCTTACATTGTTCATATCCGGGAAATAAAGATATTTATAGAATTTTTCTGCGCGTGTTTATAGCGAAGCTCCGCCCCTGCTTCAGAGCCATGCATTCTTCGCATATCACCATATCCACTAACCCTCGGTTCTACGACATTGTTGTCTTCGACTGTTCCATGTACCTTATCGTTAAACTGAACTGTTCTTGCTACCTCATGCTACCAAAAACGTGACGTTTGTAGCAGTTGCACCTCTTTGATGTTTACAATCACCTGAGACATGAAAATTAGCGCCGCACTACAGCAACCGTAGGGGCTTAGTTAAATCATAAAGATTAGTTAAAGATTTAATCATAAAGATTAAGTCATAAAGATTAGTTTGCTTTAAACGCATTCATGCTATTCACAAATAAGGCTGTAATTCTCACGCCTGTAAAAACATGGGGGAGCTTCGCACTTGTGCGTGAAGACATGGAAAACAGCGGAGCTGGTGGCCCAACCTACGTTATTCTTCGTTCGGGTAAATATCTGCATGGTTATGCTTGTAGATTGGGTAAATTTTTCGGAGTTATGTTGCCGTTAGGTTCCAAAAGAGCAATGAACTCTCGCTCATTGAAGTGTGTACAAGACACGCGTGCCCACCTGCTGTAAGGTAAAGCCCCAAGGGTACCGGCGGACGCAGCGGAAACTGTTTGCTCTAAATTTTTAAACTCGTCCATGTACCACTAAAACTGCCCCTCTAGCTGCGTCCCGAGAACCACCTACCACATGGTCTGGAAATGACCCTACGTGCCAAACCTCCTCCTTTTCCAATCCTCTTAGCAGTGGGAGTGCCAGCTGCCCAGCTCACGGTGTGAGGACCAGGCAAGCCATATTGCTCGCGCACAGGCTGCTGCGCTTGCTCGCGGCTGTCTGGACGGAGAAAGCCACCCACTCTGATGCCAAGTAAACGTTTTCCAATTCAAAATTCCTCTGTGGCCCCCCTTCGGCCTGTATTATCTAGCGTGTGGCAGGGTAATTCGAAGGTGACTAACGATAGCGCTAATCGTCCTTTTGTCTATTTATATTTGACACTAAGTCACCTTGACATGTCAGAACTGAAGCGCTCGTTCCAAAAAGTGATAAAGCAAGCCGCCCCGTGATGTGTCAATGCTGTGCTTGTATTAGTTGTATCCCGCCCCCACTGGTGGCGAAACTAGTCCTTCCGAAGCGCGCCGAGGCAAGGCTACGGTAGAACTGCGGTGCCGGCGCAAGATGACGTCATCGCTCAACGAGGTTTTCCTGCGCACATTCGCAGCCCAACCGGCAGATTAAGCAGCGTCTCGTTTAAAAGCAGCTTTGCAAGCAACCTCGCATTCGGCATAGTCAAAAGTTTGAAAGAAACGTGCTGAGGGCGTGGCCTTCGAAATGTGGTTGACCAAGTTAATTTAGCGACATTGTCCGTACTTAGCCTGTGATCGTGTTGAGTATTGTATGATTGTCACAATTCTTGGCGGTACATTAAGGCTACGACCACAAGCCTCGTTTCTATTTGTGAAGAAAAACGGACATGTTAATCTCCGTTTCCGCTGCTTATCTGCCTGGGCACAGTGTGAGCGAACTTTTGGTTTTTTGTTGATTTTTTTTGGCGAAGATGATCGGAACGAACAGGCGTTTCGAACGCAGTGAAAATTTCTTTATACTGTCCATGCCTAAATGTCGCAACACTTTACCATTTACTAGCTTAAGATCAACGAGACTCTTCGGCAACTTACGCGACGAAAGGACAAAATACCTTGTTTCAAGCTAGTTTAGTCTCCTTACAATAAATATTACAGGGCGTTCAACGTTACGCCATCTTTTCTGCGACCAAGTATTCAAAATCGCAAGAGTATAAGAGATTTATTTTTGAAAATCAATCAAATGAACAAACGGGAACAGCCGTATAAACGGGAACGTAAGTCGATACCTTTTATTAAAAATCTAGCTATACTCACCTCTCGTGTTATATAGCAGCCTTTACACGAATCTGAGTCGTCGTCTGGCACCCTGTAGTGGGAATGTTTGTCAAAGCTGATTTTTCCCGATCCAAAACCAATACTGGGTAATTTTTTGTGTTGTTGTTGCTGTATACTTTGTGTTCTTTCTTGTGCAGCCGACCAATCCAAACATTTCTATTTGGACAACCACCGCGGCTGATTTGTTTGGCATTTCAATTTTTTAGCCTGTTGAAGAATGAGTGGAAGAAGGCGCAGAAGTTTTCTGCTACATCTAGGATAAAAGAGTTTAACCTTGCTGAAGGGAACGGCAACATGGCCGCTGTGCGACAGATTAGCGTTTCATGATGAACGCGTGCTGTACTGGAGGGCACACGGAGAAAGGTTGCTCAAGTGCAAACTGTGGAAAACGTATTGTCGAGGGTTGTAGTGCTGTAATCCGCAACTCGAAGACACCCTCGCAGACTTCGTGCGGGAACACCGTGCATGGTGGCTACTGTTGCATTTAAGAAGTGCTGCATAAGTAACTGTCTCGACGGAACTGAGGACGACGCACTATTACACGCAGTCAGCAACAAGCGAGCGTGATACTTCCGACGAATGAGTGTCTGGCTTCGATGGTGGCTGCGCGGTGCTGTTGTGGGGAGAAAATTGGCATTTCAGCAATTTTCGGTTGTTTACTGTTATTTTTTGCCACCTAAACTTAAAGGGTTTACTGATGGCACCACTTGACCTATAACCCGGTTTGTACGATAGTCAGAAAAAAAAAAACTGTAGTGACAACAAAAACTTGTCACCTTTTCCCCTAGAAGAGAGGTGGCAACAAAGTAGGCCAGATGATGCCCGGATAAGGTGTACGCAGATTGAATCCCTTATCGTTAATGAGAACGATCCTGTTGTGGGACGGGTGAAAATGAACCATATCCACTTGCCGACCTGGGTGTGCTTTTGGCGGGACGGTTGAGACTGTTTCGTGTGAGTTTTTGCAAATCTTTTTTTTTTGTCCTTGTCGGGTGTGCGTTATCATGGGTTTCAGACGGCTATTAGAAGAACGGGAAAAATCTTTCCGCATACGTCTACAACAAAGCTAACGGAACAAGAGCGGCACAAAACTAAACTGAGAGATGCGAAACAATGATTTTATGCCGGCTCCTACGCGCCTCCGTGGTCAATCTAGTTCCTTTTGTTTTACTCCGATATTTTCAATTTTAATACGCAATTCAATACCGGTCTCTAACAAACCCAGAATAACCCCCCCCCTCCTCCTACTCCCTCCAAAGTGGATATTATAGACTTCATTATTCTGACGAAGGATAAGCATATGTGGACAACTTTTTTCTTAAGCGTTTTGGAAATTCAATGCAAGGTACTGAACATATTGCTCTACTCTCTCCAGGAGTACGTGAGAAATTGATTGTGCGGAAATATTCGGAGAGCGGCTTATTCCCTCCGGAAGACTCACCTTCTCTCTTCATATTTAGTGTTAGTGTTCTTCAAGCATTGATGAGTGTCTAATGGTTTTTCTCCGGTGACTCCATTTATGAAAGTCAATTTGGATGAAGTTCTCACTAGAATGCCACAAACGCTCTCACTATAATGGCAAATGAACTGATTTTGTTTTTGTTTAGGCGGCTATAGAATGCATTCATTGCTGCTATATCATTTTATTAATGCGGTTCGGGCGGTCAAAGAACACCGAGACGGTGAAGAGACAAAAAATATTTTGAGAGATTCTCCAAGTTATCTGACGGGCATATTGCCGCAATTTTTTTCCGAAGGTAATATGCAACCCCCTGCAGAGGATGCGTTGGTATTCAATGTTCTGTAACGATTTAGGATTTTCTGATAAACCTGAAACAGTGTTGCAGGGTCCCTTTATTATCTGCTTAGCTGCAAATTGAATTATCTATATGTCGCTGAGCATGATTTTTTACAGTGTGCATCTACCTACCTTTGAAAAAAAAGGGTGCAACTTGTAGGTAACATATTTGCTAAGTTGCCGAAGCCATCGGTATATAACTTTAATAAGCCGTTATGTTAAAATAATATTGCAGAATACACACGCACCCAGCATAACCTCTGCGGCATGTCAAAATATTTGTTGTGCGCTTATTGCTAGACACTACTGTTGGTGCAAGAAATGGCTGCTGAATGAACCCACAAAACGTCTTCCACGGAGCGCTCATAACCGAAAGACGAAAAAGCGAGCAATGCAGCTTAATTGCACTGAAAATGTGGCCCAGGGTGTTTCTGCAACGATAGGCAAATACATGTAGATTACTTGCGCCGAGCTGCAGAGCAACCCAGAGAAGCCACCAAACACAAACTGCGGTGTTGGCAGTCGTTGGCAAACGCCCTTGCACTGTTCCCTGCTTTTCTACTCGGATATGCCTACTTTCGCATTCAGCGACGGCATGCGGATGTGCGGGCGCTCTATAGTTCATCAGTGGAGCTCTCATATGGAGATTATACAGTAGATCTACGCCTCACCCCTCTTCCCGGGAATCACAAATAGTACCGCAGCCGCTGCTCTATTTGGATCAAGACAGGAAGAAGCGAATGTGCGGAAACGTCATGGTGGTACGAAGATTCGTGGAAATAAGAAAAACGCATGCTTGCGAATAAAACATAATGACACCCAGAGGCTGAGCAAGAGCGACCGCATTTATACACCGGTGAATATCTGGCGCATGGATTTTTTCGCACCGCATCAGGATACCCTGGCGGCCCTCGTTCTGACCTCCAGCGCGTGTGCGAATCACTGAGTCTATTCGTAGGGTATAAATTCACTATACAAGGGCAAGTCATTTCCCACGACCGGGAAAAATCTTGCATTTCAAAAAGAAAAACAACGTTGTTGGACAAGGAAGGCTGCGAATTCCTATATAACAGTAATGTAAGCATGCAGAATGGTGGAAAAGACTATTTTTTTATTTTTGTTGCTGCGTTTGCGTGTATAAAACAAAAAAAAAAATCCGAAGCTGATGTGTTTTTTTCTGCAAATCAGTACTAATAACAGGATTTAAGTGGCCCTAAAAGGCGTTTTGAGCACACTAAATGAACAAACGCAACCGTTAGGTTCGGTGGTGAACGTCACCTGTGCAATAGCAACAGCTTTTCTAATTGCAGAAGAAAGATTACACTTTTGTAGCAAATTTTGGTGCCGTCTTCCACCCTTTCCTGCGTTTTTTTTCGGGAGCCGCCATTTCCCTGCAAGTCCGTCATCAAATCTCCTGTAGGCGTCCACACGCCAGAAATCTTTGCAATGGACGGAAGGATAGACCAGACGGGTGGATGGGTGGGTGGGTGGATGGATGCTAAACATTCGGCTCTAAAATCTCGATTATTGTGAGCCTGAGCTTGCTTATCAACTACTACTGCCGATGCGTTGGTTCACCTAGCTATGAGACGGAAAGGTATAGAAAACATGCACAAAGCAATGAAGATTTCTGATGGCGCGAAGGTATTTTAAAGATTGAAATTTTAAAACCTGCAGACTTTTTTGAACCAACTGATATTGATTTTAAACACATTTCTACCCTGAAATGCACCCTCCATTGTCGATCATGTAAAATGTATGAAGCAGTAGCATTATGGTCGGTTTTTTGGCGTCCTGGGCGGACAAATGCACGTTGTGTCATAATAAACCTATACTATAAGTTATTAGCTGAATCGCATCGAATGAAACAGCAACCAGAACAAGAAAAAAACAACTTCAAAGTATGAACTTCTCATCCTAACTCGGCATTGTGTTTATAAACTGACATGACGCTCAGAGCAAACATCTCGTCTACCGGCCGTACTCGTACTCGTACTCGTCTACCATACTCGTACTCGTACTCGTATTCGTCTACCGGCCACTCAACGCTACACAGGCCGATGCATGGAGACCACTTCAGGCGAATTCCTACACGAACCCAGTGGCCTCTAGTCATTTTCATCCCTAAAATCTTCGCCGATAAGCTGCAAACACTGTGATCCCCACGCAACCGCACGCACATTATGTGGAAAGGCCAAAAGAAAACCACAGAATAAGACCCCTACCTCAGACATGCAAACATCTAGATCACCGGGAAAACCTGCTGCGCAGATCCGATTCAGTGCCGCAGCTACACTTTCTCCAGAAGGCCGAAGAGCCTCCATGAGCTGAGCTTTCCTGGCTGACAAAGCGGGAAAGCGAGCTTAAGCTCTCGTTCTGGGCAAATTTTAAATTATTGCTCAGTCTGGCTCTCAATGCAAGAGCAAAACTAAGTTCTGGATGGAAGAGATTCGTCAAACCAGTGGGGCTGTCGCTTTCCAAGATTAAGGTCGCCTTAAACTGCATATCCTAGAGCGCTGTTAAATATCGAGGGAGTTCTCCCATCTCACTCAGTTTTTTTTTGCATTCACGTGTTCCTGGGAATTCACGTTTCTAAACTTTTACTTTTTTTTGTAATGGGAAGTTACATAAAAGTGTCCCGCGGGCAGCATGGAGTTTAAACAGTGTTTATAATAAGCAACTTGCAACTAGACACTAATACACTCAAAGCTCGGTAGAGCGAACATCACATTAACGAACTTTTCAGATTAACGACCATTTAGAAATCCCATGCCGACTGGTTATAATTTTAATGTGAAAATATTTTCTGCTACATACTTCAGACAGCGAACTTTTCAAAATAACGATAGTTTTATTTTGTTCTGTTCATGTTGACAAACGCCTCAGTACTACTAACTCATATTTTCAATACCAGCGATTCTTATATTTCCGTTAAACAATCGTGGCCTCCCGGAAACGTATGCTGGCAGACGGCACGGCAAAGTGCACGGCAAGAAGAGGACGTGTTGCAAATTTCTCCGCCTAAAGCGCGAGCCAATGCGAGACACAGAAGAAAACAAGGTGAGGAGATGAATCAAAATGAAGCATGGGTGCCTCATCCTTCCAGATAGCCGTGGCTGCTCTATTCGCGCCCCAGCCCAAGTTTTTCTATCGTACCGAAGCTGCTGAGGTGGCTTGCTGGATATCACGGCCCATCAGCGGAGCTGACAAAGAGGTCATTCTCCAGAGCGTGAGCGTTCAGCATGAAGAAAGCAGTGCGGACGGCGTGAACGACGATGCCTCTGGTTGTACCGCGGCAGCACTCGAAGATTGCGACGATCACGTGACGACTGCGGATGTGCTGGACAGCATACGAAAATTCCGCTTATTTCCGGCAAAAAAATCGGACGGCCGCTGAAGCACTCCACAGGGTTGTGGAAGAGTTGGAGTCCTTCTTCCTGGGAAGCTTTTGCTGCGAAAAATGATGTGATGATGCTCTTCTCTACAGGTAGGTCGTTTTAGGCATTGGAATATCATTGTGTTAAATTTAGCGATTTTCGCTAGATCGAACCCTTTAGAATAACGAGCAATTTTCCGCGGTCCCCTGAAGTTCCTTATATCGGGATTTCATTGTACATTTGGTAATCAATTTAGCAATGCACAATGAACGCAGAGAGCAACTTACCTGCTCAGGACTTACGTGTGGAGTGCTATAGAGCGTTAACCTGAACAAAACCTGGAACAAAATGCTGACAGCAGCACCTGTTGGAAAGTTCAAGGCAGAAATGTTCCACAAAAACTACATTCTGGTATCTTTACTGTAACGAATAGTTCCGGTAGAGGCAATGTTGGTTGCATAAGAAACGAAGTCACCATCAAGCTAAATGGACGGTTTGGGAGCTCTGTAACGCAAAAAATATTTTATGGTTACTTCAGAAAGTGTTCCAGGTTTGCACAACAAAATAAACGCATAGCCAACCTACCCACAAAAAAAACACACTGAAGGAAAGGAAGAACAACAAACGAAACTGTTTAAAATCAATTTCTATATAGGCATCTTGTCCAACATAGAAGGTTTCTGGGCTCTCGTGTAGCCACAGAAATTCGACCGCTTGTGGTAATTTCCTTTTGCAACACTTTCGTCACAGGGCATGTGATAGAAATTCGCTGGTGACTTCCCTGTATTATCAAAAACTTCATGCTTACAACCATGAAACGGCGCGTTTTGAGCAAGCGCAGCCGAGCAACACGTCTATGGTGGTCGATACAATAATAAACCTCTCAAAAAAGCAATACCTGAACGCTTGCACTCATGCACAATACTTGAATAGATAACCTGTCGTAGGTGGGCATTGCCGGACACAAAGTAAAGTTTTAGTATCATGTTTAGTTGCCTAGCCTCGCGGTGCTATTAATAGTCGTCATATGTATCTTAGAGGTCATCGTCTTGTTCGCGGCGAGTGGTTAAGGCAAAGTCATACTCAGGAATTCTAGACATCAATTAGATCTTCGTCATCGACTCGAGACAATGGCGACAGGTATGTGGAATTCGCCTCGGGAAGGATTCGCGCTCTCGTATTGCAACATCTCCGATTATCAATAATGCCTTCCAGAAAATGCGGCGGTCGTGGTACCCTCTCACAAGCAGAGTGTCTTAACAGCTCTAGAAGTAGTGCTAAAGGTTTGTTTTTACATACGCGAGTGCTTGAAGCCAGAGCTGGAGGTTGTCTATTTGATTTTTTATTTCAAAGACACCGTGTGAGCCGCGGTTACGCTGGTCGCCGCGAAGCGCGCGCTCAAGAGTGTCTGCCTTTCCTCGGTCGCGGGGTTTTCGACAGTGTTTTTTTTGCAAAGTCCAAATGCGCATGCCAAAGACGCTCGGCGGTCGTCGCGAGGGACAACACCTCCAAGCGCTTGGCCTTTTCTAGGATAATTTCCTCCAACGGCAAACCTACTGTTAATAAAATCTCCGCTAGTAAAAAAATTGGCCCCGTACCTGCTTCCTTTCGTTGCAAATCTCGAGAAAAGACGGTAGTCTTTATAGACCTTGCCAAGTAAATGCCTCCCTTCGCTACCCGCTTCCCTCTCATGTCTCTGCCGTACGGCAAGAGACGCGGGTGAGTCGAGGCGCGCCACTTCAACGTTGATAGAACCCACGTTGCCCTACTCCACGTGCGTTCCACGCAGAACGTGGAACACTATCTAGGGAACTTTCTTAACTGTTGCCAGTTGATTTCTTAAAACGGCGCCAGATTCTTTAGTGGTGCGGGCGACAGCGGACGACAGCGGAGTGAATTTTTTTCTGCAGTTGATAAGGTATCCTATTCCGCAAAAATCAAGCTTGTATGATTTTTTATAAGGGAACACTGCAAATATCCCTTCTGTATTAATTTGTTATCTTATATTTGCGTAATGTCTTGTGGTTCTTCAATAATATTCACAAGTATGAATATTACACCGGACTTAGACGGGTAGATTTAGCTGTGACTATATAAGACTATTGCGTAGGCCGGGTGGCTGAATCGAGTCACAGACAGACAGACAGACAGACAGACCAAAATTTCGGGGTTTAAGTATCCCAAGAAAGGCTATCCTCTTTAAAATGGCTGACAATTACTATACTCTCTTTCAGGAATTTGGGCGCAGCCCGAACAGCAGGGTTCTTGGTCACGGCGTATAGCTGCTGCTTCTCGGGAAGCGATTGCGTGATCAGCGAACGCAAGGCGGCGCGCGCTACTCTGTCGTTATCTCGGAGGGCGTCACCGCCGCCTAGCATATTGCTGTAAAGAGTCTTTGGACATCCCGCGTAAACGCTGTATGGTTGGGAGGAGCCACGCAACAAGGAGCATGTCTCACTGCTCCCCTAACTCATTCGCCAAACGTCGCCGCCAGAGCGCGCCTCATACGGGCTCAGCTTACTGCTTTCCCCCTCACACTTTCACCACCTCCACCATTTGCTTTCTCTCACGGCCTGCTCCGTTGCGCCACACAATCGCCGCATCCAAACCACTGTAGCAGACTCCAAAGTGCTGCGTACTAAAAAGTTCTGTTAATTCGCCAATTCTTTTCAGGCTTTTTGGTCTTTCCGGCATTACCATGAATCTTCTGCTATCGGTGATGGTGTATTTGAATTCTACATTTTTAATTTCATTCGTAAAGGTCTTGTGTACTTCACAGTTCCATTACTGCAGTATTTACATGAAGTGTAGCAACAGAGGTATCGCAGGTGGAGTGCACCGCAAGTCGAGGAAGTAAGATGACTTGCGACAGACGAGCTAATTTGCGTAGTATATGGCGTTCTATGCCTTCCTTCGCCACCCTAACAAGCTGACAGGCCATCAGCGCATGTGCGCTGCCACCCGTTAGTCTCACCGAGGAATTTTTCTATTGTTCGTTTCTGTATAAGGGCGCGGTTTCTAGTACACGTATAAGTTTGTTTACCTTAGCGTGACGTCACCAATTATAATCATGTGGGCAGCCTACCTTGTGTTCTCGAACATTGCTGAATAACAAATGTTCGTGTTTTCATCTTTGATGCCCAAGGTGTGCGCATGGACAACAAGCAGGGGAACCCCAATGCTGTACATGTTATAATCGGACATTTTGGTCCCGTGTTGCGGCATGAAGTTCTCGTTTACTGTGTATACCCTGCCTAATGAAAAAGTATTTGGATACCATGCAAAAAAACTAGTGCAATATGCCTGAAAATTAGAATATATAACACACATAAATAAACAACTTTTCTTTGCTTGAAATGGCACGTGTGGGCGGAACCCTACCGCCTTCCTTTTTATATTCATGCTTTCCTGTGATATTTAAAGAACAGAGTAAATCACCTCAAATATAATTTGTCACTGCTCAGTAAAAGGTAGCAATATCGGTACCGACTGCGTGCGAGGCGCCCCTGTAAAACCTTCAGT
The DNA here is from genome assembly GCA_013339765.2 of Haemaphysalis longicornis. Classification (NCBI taxonomy): domain Eukaryota; kingdom Metazoa; phylum Arthropoda; class Arachnida; order Ixodida; family Ixodidae; genus Haemaphysalis; species Haemaphysalis longicornis. The sequence goes on from CM023452.1 coordinate 158,361,015, forward strand.
TTCTTCCACAATTCTACCGGATGGTGTTTTCCCGAAACAAGCAGCATTTATTCACCCGTATTCACGTTTGTGCTCTTAGGAAGCGAATTCTGCATTTTTGTGTGAAATGTTTTTTTTCTATGGTTAGTGCTGTACCGTATCCAGTTAAAAGTCATAAGGTTAAGTTTATTCAGGAGTACTTGATAACGAAAAGAGTTGCAAATATTTTTGTTGACGTCATTGTTATGCTTCAGGGGTGTGTCACTGTGTGCAACTTTTTGTTTATTTTCAGAGAGAACCTGCCATAATCGAAAACGACACTAAGCGCTTCAAACACCGTTTCGCTAATGTATTAGAACGAGCTGTGGGAGATTGAACGTCCGCAAGAGTAACTGTTCTCCGCGTTGTAACGACATTTTTCCGTAGAATCTCGACAAAATAAGCCACAAAACCTATTCAGTTCGACGCAGCGCTTGCATCAACTATTTCTGTGCAAGTCGAACGCCCACATCTGTCATTTGGGATAATGTGCTGTTATTGAGTGATTTGTAAACGTGAAAAATAAGGGGCGTGTTTCATTTCGAAAGACAGAACAAATTTTGGTATGTTCTGGTTCCTGTTTGCGTGTTCGAGTTTTGTTTTTCTTTTAGTGCACGTTTTGCAACGGTCGAAGACAATTTTTTTCCGTTAGACAGCTAGGTGCAGATCGAATGAAAACACATTTCAAAAAGTTATGCAACCGAATGTGTAGGATGATTCATGGGGCTCTTGAATATGCGTGAGCACCTACGTGTCAATTCTGTAGTGCGACAGGTGCCGTGCTGAAGTGACGAAGAATTCGAATGCAAAGGCGTGTATTCTTGGGATGCGGCGTCGCTTGGTTGGGCTGGAAACGGAGAACACATTGGGCACGCCGAGCTACCTTTGACCCGCAAAGCAAAGAGACGCAAAACGGCGGGGCCCATGTACGTCGCCTAGCTCGTCGCCCCATGTACGTCGCCTGTGCATCTCCTTTGAACACCCGTGCTATTTTTTCGGTTTCCCTTGCATACAAGTGGTGCTCTAATTACAGAATGCATGCGTTTGCAAGATAACTTCTTGTCACTTGAAAATGACGCCTGTAGCTTTAGAAGTGCCTGAGTTCATGTCACGTATTTTTGGCAAACACCAGGCTTGAGTCCCATATTCACGCCTTGCTACGTCTTTGAAAGCAGACAAAAATGCCTTTGTAGACTGCCCTTTGCACACCGTGGCCACAATGATTATATTTCAACCTACTCACGCTTCCCGTTTTGCTCATTTTAGCAGCGCCATTCGCTCACTGTCACCCCGATTGTGTCCTCCCGTATCCGACTTTTGTCACCGTCCATACCAAATCTCCAATCTTGTGCCTCATCAGCTGTGTGGTGACATCACACTCCATTTTACAACGCGTTCAAGCAATGAAGTGAGGCGCCGGAAAGCTGCACTACACGCGCATCCTTCGAACAAGGCGCTGCCTAAGCCAGTGGCATTCCCTGCAGATGCTATGAATTACGTCCCACTTTCTACCCGCGCTACGCCGTTCTCTTTTCTCTCTCTCTCTGCTTCCGCGGATAAAGGAAGAAAAATTATGCCAATATTCTGATCTTCCCGTGCGCAAGACTAATGTCAGCCACCACGGAAGCAATTTGGGTAGCAAGATGAATAAACCAGGGTCAGGTGCCTGATCGCAGATACACTAATATAATAAGAATAGCTCAACATTCACTTGCGTGTAGGTATTGGTGGTTATAATAATTGTATCAACTACCCACTGAGGGTGTACTCGGAGAAGTGTTTGCGTAACACTCGGTATCAGCGTGCAAAACTTCGTAACTGTTTCTGAACATTATAAATTAACCAATGTTGTGCCAGCTCAGGAACCAGAAATAGTTTTACATCACGGGTGCGCGACCTAGTAAAAACTTCTTCTACTGCACATTGAAAAAAATGTTCTAAGGTTTCTTAAATACGTTCAACAGTTAAAGCCTAACTTTGGCAGTAGCTGCAGAGGCGCGTAACCGGCTGTGCAACGCAGGTGAACGGGATGAGCAAACAAGCAGCACAAATCCCCTTCTCCGCCTAAAATATTTTTCCGGGGTAGCCGCAAGAAACAGCAGCAGCGAAGCGCGTCAGCGGTAGATAAAAACTAATAAAAATCCGAAAGGCAAATTGCAACGGAATGCTTCTAAGGGGAACGGAGCTTTAAGCTTTTTGATCAGGCTTGGCGGAAGAAATTGCCTGTGGCGATGAACTGAACAAGCACAATACAAAAGTGTCTAGGTGTCATTGTACTTTCCCATTTGGTGATAGTAAATCACGAAGAGCTACTGAGCTGCGACAGCATGGACGTACTCATGTGCCCTGGAGCGTAAACTCGAACGCGCCTGGGAAAAAAGGGTGCCCCTGGCGTCTGCTGGAAACTTGAAAGCACTGAACTTTCTACCGATATTTTAATCTTTCCTCCGTATTTTGAAGCTTTCGTGAAGTGAAAAAGTTGGTTCTCTGAAAAACGAAGTAAGCAGGAACCAAAGCCGAGCCCTTGTGGAATAACTAAAGCTTAAATAATTATTCCTATTGCTCCCAGAAAAGATGCCAGGATTGAACATTGAAATAAATTTAAGGCTACCGTATCCAATAAAAGTTGAAAAAGAGAAACAAATAAACGAAAGTTGTAAGATGCCTTTCTGTATTCTTTGTTTTCAAAGCTAGAGGCTGGCGTGATGGTGTAGCCGCGAAAAAACGAGTCCTTGCGGTACGTTTTTGTGTATCACTCCTGTCGCGTGCACGTGATACGTCGAACCTGCAAAGAACTCTGCCACTTCGCAAGGAATGGTGTCGTTCTTGCAATATCCGGGATCAGGGATTGCCAAGAATATAATTTTTTTTACTACGAAGAAGGTGTTGGTTTTACTAGAATCAAAAATTTTGTGCTCAGAGACCCGTAAACTTGTGTCCTTTCAGAGCATTGCAGCAAAACCTCGATACTGTAATTTTTGGCTGTTTCATTGCTCCAAGACACCCATTGTCATTTCTTTCCGCATTACCCCAATACATGGGTAGTTAAAAGTCCCCATTTATGTTGTTCCGAACCTTTCCCGCCTAATATCCGCAGCATATACACTGTTTATGAAAGTACACCCACATACTGCCAGATGCCCTGTACATTTCAGACGTAGTTGCCAATTACTCGTACGGTGCTTCGTTCAGCTTTACGTCGCCTATATTTGACATTTCGAGTCACTTTGTATCGGCATAATTGGTTTTGGGGAGTTTAAAAATTGACGCTTTAACAGTCCTTGCAACAATTATTTCAACTTTTTTTTAAAACCAAAATGATTGCAGAGTGTACAGAACAAACACATCCATCATTTGATTAGGGTGCCACAGAGTACCGCGGACAAAATTAAAGGGGGTGTGCCTTCAGATAACTTAAACAAATAGCACAAAAGATTTCTCTTTTTTTTCGGGTCCTGGCGTTCTTTCTCTGCTACAATTAAGTCATCAGAGCACTGTAGCCGCTCATCATCAACATCATCAACACCCTTTTTGGTCCACTGCACGATGAAGGCCTCCCCCATTGACCTCCAACCGTTTCTGTCCTGTGCTGCTCGTGTCCATTCCTTGCCTCCGAATTTTCTATTTTATCACTCCATCGAGTTAATGGCCTTGCTCTTCTAGTCCTGTCTCACGATGTCCATTCTGTTGTCCTTGCAGTTCACCTATTGTCCGTTCGTTGTACCACAAGGCCAGCCCAAGTCCATTTCTTTTTCATAACCTGAAATATGATATCATCTATCCGAGTTTGTTTTCTATTCCAGGTAGCTCGTTTTCTGTTCCTAAGCGGTACTCCTTACATTATTCTCTCCATGGCACATTGAGCGGACCTAAGCTCGCTTTCTAATTGGTAAGTTAGTCGCCAAGTTTCCACTTTGTATGTCATCCCCGGCATGACGCATTGGTTGAATACCTTGATGTTTAGAGATAGAAGCATCTTAATTTTCATTATTTGCTAGTGCTTGCTGAATGCACCCCATACCAATCCTATTCTGTGCCTGATTTCTTTCTGGTGGTTTGCGTCCGCATAGACCATCTGGCCAAGGTAGTTATATTCTTGTATTTGTTCCAGTGTTTCACCTCCTAGTCTGAAAAAGGCGCGTTCAGCATGTCTATTTATCACCACTTTAGTTTTATTCATGCTTATCTTTAACCCAACAGCAAAGCTGTGTGATTTTACCTCCTAAATGATGTTTTGGACTAGCTCTGCAGATTCACTGAGCAAGACTATATTATACGGTAGGCTTAAATTTATCTCAAGGTTGAAACATGGAATCCTTTCGGGGAGCACAAAGAATGTTTTACGCTGTAGATATTGCCCAAGTGCTTGGTTTTGGGTGTTCGTTGCTTTGTTTTTCACGGAACCAACTTTTTCACTACAGGAAAGCTTCAAAATACCGAAGAAAAATAAAATGTCGATAGAACATTTAGTGCTGTAAACTTTCCAACAGATGCTAGGGGCAGCCTTTTTTCCCAGGCGCGTTCGAGTTTACGCTCCAGGACACATGAGAATATCCGGGCTGTCCCAGCTGAGTAGCTCTTGGTGTTTTACTACTACCAAATGTGAAAACATATTTTGAATTGTGTTTTTCCCCCAGTTTCAGCAGTGCATGCATGAGATCGGCACTTTAAAAGTAAAGCCACAAAAGCAAAGAAAAATGATGAAGTATCGGCTGAAACCAGCAAATCACGCAGTTCAGCCCCCTTCGGCGATATTTATAGTTTTCGCGGTGATTTCAGGCGCAAAGGAAAAAGGGAAAGCGTTAATGAGAAGTTCTGCAGAGTCCCCTTAAAGAGCGCCTGCGGCTTTTTTTAAAAAGTCCCCCTACGGCGCCCCTACCACAGCGCTAAGCAATATCCAATGTAAAATGCCAAGCGTACCAATTCGGCGAATTACAAAGCCCAACACATAATTTGGCCAAATTTTGCATATGAACTGGGACAGTACAAAGTTGTGAACGATGTTTCCCTTCCGCAATGTCTCTGCGCAGATGCCCTTGTTTACTCGAATCTTATCGCAGCCACATCATTCGTCGTATTTCCACGTTGGGGAGCTTCGAATAGGGATTTCTTCTGTATTTATTATTTAAAATACTACAGTCATGTAATGGCTCAAGCTGGAGGGTGGGTATTACTAGAAAGAACCCATGACCACAACGGCGTGTAAAAAATACAGGGGTACCAAAAATATGTGCAAATACGCAAGAAATCAAGGGACAATATCATAACTACACTTCAGAATAATTTTATATACGCTTTAACACGTTTCCGAACTCTAAAGTGAGATGTGGTTGTTCTTTACATCCTGTTATTGCGCTAGGAAAAAAAACAGTTTTTCAAGTTTCGTTGTGGGAATCATAACGTCTTGTTGGACGTGAAGGTAACGGAGGAAGGTCGTTGGATAGGTCTGATCATCGTCATCGTCAAAAACCTGTTTGGGTTCATTGCAGCACGGCGATCTCTTCCATTCTACTCTATCCGCTTGTGCCCCGCGCTGCCCGAGCCTATTGTAGTTCTAGACATTTTTCTATTTTCCTCATACATTATAAAGTTTGAATTTTCTGATCATTCATTAATTCATTTCGGAACCAGAGTAGCGAAAGCGGTTGAAATAAAGCAAACGAATATATTTTAGATTTTGTCGAGATAGTTGACAAATTTTTTAGTTTGGGTGTCACACACCTCACATGCATATTCCAAGCTAGACCAGGTTGTTTTATGTTGTGATAGGAGTCTAGTATTGGGGGATCACTGATTAGTTTGTATTACCAGGCCTTATAAACTGGTGCGGATGAACAAGCCTTTTCAATGTTGGAGGCCCAAGTTAGATTGGTAATGTTGTGACGCTAAGATATTTATAACTCTCTATTAAAAAATAGAGGTTTCTTTTATACTTTACGGATAAATAAACGGTTTTTTCTTGTTAGGGTTGCAGATTTAGCAGTTTTATCGGGGTTTATATTCATACCCCACCTGTCACTCCACGTAGTGATGGCTTCGATAGATTCGTCCAGCATTATTTGGTCATTTAAGGAGCTTGAGCGAAATAAAATACAAGCACGAGGAAAAAGCGAAACTAGACACCTTTTAGCGCGTGTTGTAATATAATGAACATAAATAAGAAAAAAGTAAAGATCCCATGACACTTCCCTGGGGAGTATGGAGGTAATCGAAAAAGGGTTTGAGTAAACACCAGTCATGTTATCAAGCTCACACGTGAACGTAAATACAATGCAGCGCATTTAACAATTTTAAAGGAAAACAAATTCCAATTAGGTCACGAATTATTTTTGAGTGCGGTATATAGCAAATGCATTGCTGAAATGACGGAAGACAACGTCAGTTAAGACTGGTTTATCTAGAACAAGGACAAAGAAGGGACACAAGAATTTAATTGGGTAATTGTAGAAGGACTTTTTCAAAAGTCGTGCTGTTGGAATAGCGACAGACTATTGTTCAACCCTCTAAATTGGCCATACAATTTCAAATTATGCATTCTAGCAGTGTACAACACGTGCTTGTAAGCGATAATAGTCTACAGTTGGGTGGAACGAGGGTATATTTTTTAAACTACTAGGATTACTCGAGCGATTCAAGATTCCGCGGGTACAATCACTTGTGGTAAGGATAAATGAAATGTTACAACAAAAAAGCGGGAGAGAGATTTAGAGTAGCGACGTAAAACCACATTTCGGGGGAACGGACCAGAACAACACAGCACTTTATTGCTTAGAAGCATGCAAAAATTATTCTCCGATGTTAAAAAGATCAGGTTCGATTTGTGCCCAGTTGCCACTGAAATTATTGAACACTAATGAGCTTTAGAAAACAGAGTGAAGGTACCACTTTATGCCTGCGGCTGTTTTTTTCTCATCTCAAATGATTTGATTGACGAGCAAAATGCAGCCTCCGTTTCATTTGTTTATGATGCTCCAAAACATGGCTGAATGGCTCTTAAGAATTTCGGATAAGTTTACTCAATAGGAAATGTGCTTGCTACAGCGTATTTTTTCTGAAAGTGTTTTTTTTATTTTTCAAACATGATTGCTGGCACTTTCCAGTATTGCATGGGAGTATTGTCAAAAAGAGGCACCTCGGGAACTTTTAAAACTGTAAGAACCAGCAGAAATACATCAGGGACAACACATTTACCTATTATCTGTTTTCCGATAGAACTCCACTGCTCCTTTCGTATGTCCATGAGGCATTATTACCGCGTGCTGGGATCTCGTTGATCACCGAGGACACGCGGCTTGGGCGAGTCGCTTGCATTATACTGCACTCGCGTTTACCCATCCCACTACCTAGAACTAGGGACAGATCGGGCATGCAAATTGCTTTCATCCGGTTCAACGCCAAGGAGGGCGCCACCAGCTCAGCAAGCGTGCGATTGCTCCTCCCACCGGCGCTTCTCCGGCGCCCAGTCAGCGCGCACTGTGTGGCCAGAGAGTGGCCTATAATCTTTGAATGCACTTCTGCACTGCATGCTTCGCACGCCTTAATGTTTCGCGTTAGTGCAGGTGGGCCGCTTGTTTGCAGGTTTGTAGAGTAGTGCGAATTGAACAAATACGAGGCGTTGTAAGTATGTGTCCCGGTGAACTTGCAGGTCAAAACGCCGCGGGTTGTTTGTTATTCAGAGGCAATCATGGGAATGCCAAAATTGACGTCGGGGTTTAGTTCAATTTCCTTCGCCGGGGAGATTTTCAAGGGAAGTCACTAAAACTCACCTTTTTGCCGTAATTACAGCCTGTATGTGGCGCGCCCCACAGTTATCTCTAAGCGTGGAAAGAAGTAAACGAGTGCGCGGCGCTTTAATTAGTACGACTGGTTAGAATTAATACCGCAAAATTATTGTCGAACTACTTTGTAAGTCGTCTCTTAATTTACTGGAGGGATGTACCGATTCATACGGCATGTACGTGTAGCACATCGGGCTCGTTGTTTGTCTGGTGGTGTCGAGGGTAAAGTTGTTGGGACCCTAGATTTTCTTTAAGTAATATTGACCATCCCATGGATGATGTGTGGGAAATGTTTACGGCACGTTCGCTGTAACAAGTTTTTGCTATGTTACTAATGGGGGACAATCATTGCGTTTAAATTTGATTTACAGACGATGGTGGCTTTAAAAATTAATTTTTTTCTGGGTTGTTGCAATTCCCACCAATGGTCAGATGTCTACGGAGACTTGGAGCTAATCTGTTATAACACTCACTCAACGCACTTGTCCAGTTAATTGTAAATCGACGTTTTCTCAATGCGTTACTGAGGCTAACTGGATCCTATAAGTGTTCTGAACGCTCAGTGGGGCGAATTTTGTGCAGTTATGGTGTACCAGACGTTCTTTTTGGCCAAAACGCTCTTCATACCCTAGCGCTTAGAAACAAAGAAAAGACGTGGTCTCCTAAGTGCAAATAGGTGGAGTCCTTACTGAAAACGAAAGGTCAATACGAAAGAGCTGCAAAAGTACTTAAACGGCAGTGTTATAGTTGTTATTGACATAAGTATATATTGCCTAATTATCAGGTGCTATACGTTCTTCCTCTTTCTACATACAAAGCGATTCTCAGCCCACTGTACATTGGAACGATTCATGCTTGGTTCATGAGGCTATCAGCCTCGTCTGTTTGAATGGAACTTTTCCCACCAAAAGTGGGTAATTAAGCCGGAAAATCTGTTAAGATGTTGCTGGCCGACCTTTTCTATTTGCTTGAATATTCTATAACATTCACTGGCTCCTCCAATGTCCGGATTAATGAAACATTTCTATGCCAGAAAATTGTCCGTATGTAGAATATTTTGAAACGCGACAAGGTGGACCCCCACGACTACTTGCCGGCCCGTTTTGGTGAACTTTACCGGCGTTTATGTACCAAAGTATATATAATGTGCAACTGTTGAATCCGAAGCTCCATTTGAAACTTTTGATGCTGGAAAAAAGTGAAGTTTCGATGCTGGGAAAAATATGTGTTTCATAAAAAAATATCGTTCGCCTGAAAGCAAATTTCTTTCTTTTTCAAATTTTATGCCCAAATTGTAAAAAATAACCATAACATACAGTTAAGCGTGCTCCTTTCATTTTTAAACAAAAGCACCGACTATTGTATTTGTATAACACACGAATACGATCCAACGGATGCATAAGATTGAAAAAAAAGAAAAACACGAAGTTTAGACACTGCTGTTAAAAACACAAGGGTTTGATTTCTCTTAGATGCTCCCCAGATGCAGGCATTCGCAGATGTTTATTACCGTCAAAAATATGTTGCTTCATTTTGTGCTTAGAGTGCGTAAAGCTTGAGAGAGGAGCCGAATCAGTCCGACTCTTCACGACTGTAGATAGCGAACTGTAATGGTGGCGACTTCCTTCAGCGTTGTAACGATTTCCCACAGCTTTGTATACATTATATACGTTTTGCATAAAAAGCGAATTATCCCTCCACGTAGGAAACAACTGATAATAAAAACAGAAAAAAATCGTATTTTGGTTTCCAATGACGGCACCATAACAACTAGCCTCTGCCCAATGTAAAGTCTGTAGTTTGGGTAAAGAACGACAAAACGTTTGAATTCAGCGCCCGACAAAAAAACTGTGCTTTTGATTTTTGTAAAACACTGCTGAAGTGTTCACCGTGAAACCTGCTTTCGTTATAAAAAAAACACCATGGAACATATCGAAACGAGCTAAATTACAGCGCCCCTTTCCTACAAACACTGCCCCCTCTTGAACGTACCATTGAAATGTGTACTCCAAGGAAACGATGCTCTTCGGATTTAGTACTTCGAGCTTTTTTTTTGGATATCTTAAAGCAGTGACACTATTCCTTTCCAAGAGCTATTTTGCCTTACCGAGATAATTCATATCTTCAACGCACTGAATCGCGCTCACCATCATCGTGAATGCGCTGTAGTCGCTCTGTAAAACAGCAATTATTAGAAATGCAAGATGTTTGTACCCATTTCTGCATTTAGGTTGCCGGGAATCTGTTTTATGCCTCCGTGTAGACCGCGCATCTCTTGCTTACTCGTACGAATGCACACTCGTGAGATATCTAGATTTATTGGGGACTACAAATTTCGGTGCGGGGAAAAACTCCACAAACTATGAGCAGGAGTTTTCAACTCAATGTCAGGAAAAGAATTATCTGCGTTGAGCGTGAGGGTGAGGAAAGAATTGTGAAGAAGTCTTTTAAGACAAAGTCACTTGAGGAAGAATTCGACACTTTCAAGAACTACATTTACTAGAGCACTAGGCTAACCGAGCCTAATATGCTACTCTTTGCAATGTGGATGAGCCCAACGGAATCGACAGCAAGAGATATGCTCTTGAGCCTACTGTGCCAACTATCACGTTAATGATGTGCCCATTGAAAATATTTGGTGCTCCAGTATAGATGCCAGTGAATGTAACCATGCAGGCGGTTCCACCACGTCATGAAATCAATGCAATTTCAGAGAACGACAATAGTCGGTACAGTAGGCGACACCCTAGTGCACGAAAACTTTATATTCGAGAAGAAAATAACTAATAAAGTGGACGGGGACGGGGGATGGCGGTTGTTACGTCGGAGACGGGCGAGCGTGTAAAGAAGGCCGTCCACACTTTGGCATTTCTTAAAGGAGTCTGGATGCAATATAATGCTTGCGACATAGTTGGAGGAATCTTTAAACACCAGGCGTCCTTTAACAATCTGAAGATGATATCAAGAATTGCAATTCATACGTCCAGAAACATACCAACTAGGTTGCATAAGAAACTCATCGGGGCACACTTCTCATACGTTAATGTCCCATAAATTTTGTCTCTAACCACCATCGTAGATAGAAGATAGTGTGGATCCATGGTATAGCCAAGCGAAGACGACAGGAATCAAAAGAAAGGAGCAGAGGACGAGCACTGGCTCTTAGCTTCAAATCAATATAAAGCATTATTTAAAAAGCAATAATCACTGTGCGTATGTGCAAGACAAAACAACAAGAAAATGTAAACAAAAAAATGGTAAAATGGCAGCACATAAAAGGCATCACCTAACCGCTAGGTTACTTCATATAACCGTTGTGGTTTCTCCAGGAAGCCAAATAATGCTTGTCTGAGGGCAACAGATGGCTTACTAATGCACGCGTCCTTCATTCTGTGAATGTGAACGGCCTCTACGATCTCTCAATATCTTTGCGACGTATGGCCTGTGATGACTGTGATAGTGATGGGGGTGCATGCCTCCCACGGCATTCAATATTGACACATGTGCCGCAGACAAACAAGCAAAAATAAAGTGAACAGTGGCACGTACACCCTCACAAATGATTAATATCGCGGGAGCGGCGACCGATCGGCATGTTAGCGAGACACATGGATGACTGGTGGACGCAATTTGCATGCGAATGATCGTTACGATTGATAGTTAGAACCAGTTTTGGCGTCATTCGCTGGTCGGAGGAGGCTCATGACGTGCGACTGCAAGCCAGATGCCGTCGCGCCGTCGTTGCGATCGTCGTAGGGCCACAGCCAATGATAGCCCGAAGGTGCCGTCGCTGAGAAATTTTCTTTAAAAGCCCCGAGGGGGCGCCAGTGGCAATACCGGTTATTTTGTGGGGAGCAGCTCACCGCCGCCGCCGCGGCCGACCCCTGCATTCTCCGCCTGGTAGACACTTTTTGCCAGCGGTACCCGCAGCATGGACGAGCGGAACAATGTGTGCGAAATGGTCCCACACTGATCATATAACATATGCAATGCACAACATATTAGCCCTATTCAATTTCACTTCAAGTTGATAAATGTTTCTTTTCCTTCCACGGATTTCTCTGCCCCTCCCTAAATGGGACGGAGCGCGCCTGAACAGGGAGGCCACCGTGGAGCGAGAACAGCTGGCGGAGCGACGCTGACGACGCATCGCACGCGCACTTTGGAGCATGAGTTTCATATTCACAGGTACGACTTGTCGTGGCGACCGTCGTAACGATCACTCGCACGCGAATCGCGTGCACAAGTCGTCCTTGTCTCTTTCGCTTAACGCGGTGTCCGACAAAAAGTAGGCGAGAGCATGCGCATGAGCGTACAACTGACTGTTTTTGTCTGTCATCTACAAGGCTGTTATTTACAAGGCTGTTCTTACAGTAAGACACCCTTGATTTTCTCACCTTGGAAAGCCGTTTCGCTAGTCGCCAAAGGGTGACAAGTAGCATAAAAATTCAGAAAAATTCCTGACGCATGTGCCGCGCAAGCGCTACATAAAAATCGAACGCACATTGGATATGCGCATGACCTTCAAATGACCCTGGTTTCTCATAAAGAAAGTATTGCCGATACCGGGGTAGGGGCTAACCGCTCTCAAGGAAACAACGCGGCAGACTATTCTCCAACAGGAAAGAGTCTTTTGCTGCTGCACGTACTCTCGCCTATTTCGCCGCTGGACAAGGAAATGATACGCTGGAATGCCTGGTGGTCGTTGCTGCCACGATACAGTTAAACATTTGGGAGGGTGTTTGTGGTATACATGCAGAACGGCCTGTATGCAACCTTTTATATAAAATCGAAAGACGTATTCGGGACGCAGCTTAAGCTAGACAGCTAATTCTCTGCAACGGCACAGTACACAATTCTATGGGTGACGACTGTTTATGGCGTCAAAAATTAACTTTGAAAGTGTAATTTTCTACAGTATTCTGTGTATTTTCACTTCAGCTGTAATCTTTTGCCTTAGGTACACATACGCTGAATAGATGCAAATCTCCAACACGCAGCTGCGTCACTGTTTTCTGTCTGAGCACCGAGCGAGGATAACATTTAGCTTTAACCTAAGTTCTTCCAATGCTGAGCTTAATCCTGCACTAAGAAAAGTGGTAATCATTGACATGAAGCTCCCAATGTTCTTTGAGGGAATTAAATTTTATTTTGAAATGCAAGGCAAGCACAACCTTCAATTTCTACATACAAGTGGTTAGTACACATAAAGATATCTTTCAAGACGCGTTGTAGCTACTGGTGTAAAGAAAATTGTCACATTATTTATGTAGGCCCCCGGTTCTGCCTCCAGGTCGTTTAACTAATATCAAGCATATTACTGATTCCACAGCTCTACCTCCAGCACGTTAAAACAATGAAGTTGTGGTGGCACTGGCGGTGGAAATTCCTCTCAGCTGTCCTGTGATTTGATTCCAAGCAGGACCAAAATATTTAAAATATTCTTTACGACTGTGTGACCTTAGTTTTTTATGCACCCTCGGATATTCGGTGTGCCGTTTTTCAGTTACAATGGCACGGGATACTGCATTTTAGTCCCAGAAAGTGAAGTATGGCTTTTGAAAAATGAGTGAGTGAAATCTATATTCAAACGAGAGGCCATGAAACCCTGGGGAAGTCAGGATGGGGAGAAAATAGGCTGCCCAGTTCCCACAATGTACACAATTCCAATCTTGCTGTCCTACCTAGTGAAGGAATAGCTGAGTCTGCATTGACACCAAATTAAAAGTCCCCAATTTGAACAGCGAGCATGACTAGATATGATGTGTTTGGGAGAGTCGGTGAGACTGCTACACCATTTTTTGTATCTCCAGGGTGAGCAAAAATATTTCGGACTTTTCTTAAACACTTTGGGAATATTCCTTGCAAATTCAATGGCCACAGACGTTTCATTCGGGATAAATACATTTGCGCGTACTATACCTGGCAACAAAGTCGAAAGTAACAAGCAACAGCAAAAAGAATCGCGGCTGTGTGCTGGCATATTCAGGGTTCCTGGTCTTCGAGTACATACAACATTTCGTTCATAACTGTGGAGAGAGAAGCTAAAAAAAAGACCGCTCTCTGAAATGGAAGATAGTTAACAAGCGACTCTATCACACTAGACATATGTCCATTTCTTTGACAAAGCGCTGGCTGCCATGTAGCGGCCCCCACAAGCTTCAATCCAGGACTATAGTTCCCAGCAGCTTCAGCATTCATTGTTCATCCCCGGTTCAATTGCCTCGAAACACATCGTATTGCAACAATTGAAGCAAGCAGTCTAAAGGTTGTTTATCGAACGACCAATTTGTGAGAATTTCTTTTGACAGCTCACCCTCCAAATACTAAAGTGATAACGGTCATTTATCCATCGCCGCACTGGTGTGAACACGCAAATCGTTTTGCATTTGTAACTGTTCATTTGCTTGCCGAAGTTGATAATCTATTGAACATCACTCCTATATTAAATTGTTACCTGAAATAAAGAGGAGCTGGAAGATTTTATTCTATTTAAATAATCGATACTCTCAAAATTCTTTGTCTACTCGTGGTTTGTCCCCGCAGATGATCTGCTGGACCTTAGCCATGGACAGTTCCAGTGTGTAAGTACGTTCTTATCTGTTCTGAATAACGCGACACTCGTTCACTTTCATTCCGAATGCAACAATAAATGCCACAAACCTTTTTCTAAATTTCTTACGTTCTGGTGCTGCCATTTAAAAATATCTATACGAATATTAAAACTTAATAAATACATTGTTTATACTTACGACAAATATTATTAATATCCCCATTATCCGAGCAACTCAGTATTAGTCGCTGCAGTACTTTTGATAGGGTAAATATAGGTTTAGGAATGCTTCGAGCCTTTATTCGGCAAAGTAACATCAGTTTTCTTTACGACATTCCAAAAAATAACTTGATTTTGTTTCTACGTAAGCCCTCTTTGGTTTAATAAGGCAGTGGCACGGAATCCAGATTTTTGAGGCGCGTGTACAATGCTACGGGGCATTCTGACGGTAGTTTCAAGTGCGTTACAAATACGGGCCTCAAAAACCGTATTAATTCATGCGGTTCGAACAGTTATTACGAAATCTTACCGGTATTGCGGGAAACCTCCAGTGCAACATATACTTGTTGGTAACTCAGAAAAAGTCTGTCATTGTTACTGGTGTCTACTGTGAAAGTTGCAGCTTAATTACGCTGGGGGTAAAACTAGTATAGTCTTGTATGCTATTCATGGACGATATCCGAGTTGAGGAGAAAGTTTCCTCGTGCCGGTGAAAAAACTGACATGCTGCAAAATATTGAGCAGATTGTTTGAGTTGTCTGAGCAATTTTTGTAGTTAGGAGATCCAGCCCAGGTTTTTAAATACAGGCGATTGCAGAAGTACAAGCATTTTCTAAAATTTCCACCGTCTAATTGGGAAACAAAGACACAAAAAAATTACACCATCTTCCCGTGGGGAACCCTGATGAGGATGCGAAGCATCGTGGCGGTTCCGTGTGGTTCCATTGTGTTGCCGTTATGTTGAGTGATCTGGTTTTTACTAGCGCAAGAGGGAATTCCGCGTCCGGGTCCACACCGGTGGCAAAGGCACGCAAGTGCTGTTGTGTTACGGTGAGTAGGCGGTGGTTCTCGAGGCACCGAAACTCGTCCATCATGTTCTTGTCGATGCTGTCACTGTGGTAGAATCGGTAGTCTCCGTCAGCTTTGGTGAGGTAAAGGTTGTTGGCATTGCTGCACCGGCTGAGAGCAATGTACACGCCCTCCTCTTCGCAGCTTTGTCTTCTCGTTCTTCTTCTTCTTCGGCGGTTCCCCTACGGGAAGATGACGACGGTGGTTGAACGCGAACCTATCTCGTGATGGATTCTTTGGTTGGCCAATCCCTAGGGGCATCTTGCCACAATCAGCATCAGAGGCGCTGCGCACGGGGCTGGTTGAGCTGCAAGGCGCGTGGCGCTTCCCGCCACAGCTTTCCCACGGGAAATTCTGCATCCCCCTCTAAAGTTTTCAGTTCGTCGTTTCCGTTGACGTTCAGCTTCGCGTGCCTTCGTTGTATCAGTAGCTTCTTGACGTAGTTTGAATGAGTCAAGGACATAAGGCGCGTTCGTAGCACTTGCTCCTGTTACGGATTTGTAGCGTAATGGGAAGAGCACCGCGTACCTCCCGTTGCGGCCAGAGAGTCGTGGGAACGAAACCGGGCGCCACTATCTCTTTTTTTATATTGTAGTATCGCGGAGCTGTGGGTTTAAGGAGGACAGTTGCGCATGCGCAGTGAGCGTGTGTACGGCGCCGCAATCGACGACGGAGGACCAGGCGAGCCTAAGAAATGCTCCGCATTTAAAAAATTAGGTAATTTTGGAGCAAATTTCGGGTCCTCGTAGAGTTAGTGCCTGAAAAAGAAACTTTTGGTTTGGTTGGACTTCAGAGGAAAGTTGCACGAATGCGCCGTTTTTGCATAAATAGAGTTCGTGCACACTGCCCGCTCCCGAAGAAGCCGGCTTTACTGAAAGAATTACCACGCGGACATCGGTCTAATTGGTTTGCCTTGTACGGCCTAATATCGTGAAATCACTTCCAAAGCGTTCATAATACGTTCCCTAATTGGATCCCTTGCAGAAGAGTATTAAGTCTTGCAGCTGAATCTCGATCCGCGTGTTTTAAAGCGGGCGAATAGTTTTTAACGGTGACAAATGATAATTCGGTGCTTACCCAAATTTCTGAACGACAATAATACTGGCCCTGTTGTGTCTGATGAACGAGCAAAGGTTACAGCACTGGTGAAATCGTCGGTTGTGTCTAAAATTATTAATATAAGCGGTAAATGCGCTTTCCATCGTCTCTGCTGATATATTCGGAGTCACGAAGACTGACCTCTGCACGGATATTGTAAATCCGCGCTGTATTAGGATTTTAGTGGGGATTAGGAGTTAAGAATTTCAGGAAATCTCTCTATATATTCTGGCAACTTGGAAGAGCACGGAGAGTCGATGACCTTACTTAGCATTCCAAAAAAAACATATTCATCTGCAGGTGCATCTAAAGTGTTATTCGGAATACGTGTGCTGTGATCTGTGATTTCGATAATAACGCAGGAATATAAAAGCTTATACCTGTGCAAATTCTTCTGCCCGACAACGGACACCGGAATACAAGCGCATTTAAGCAAGCCTGTGGGTTGGTTTGACCGGGTGCATGCGGGTGAACATGTGTATGTGTGCCACAAAGTGAACGTTTTGTCCCGTGTAAAAATGGAGGGAAATTGGTGCAAGCGTTTAGCGCTAAACGTATCTCAGGAGAGTTGCTTGGCGAGACGAAAATTTGATATGGTATTTGAACAGAAGATATTAAAGGAAATAAAACAAAGAACGCAAAAAAAGCATAAATATGGGAAGGGGAAGTACGAAGGATATTTTGTTTCTTTTAATTGAACTTCGACACTCTGCAGAATGCGCAATGAAGACGTGGCGTAAGTGAGGTTTTTTTTTTTTTTTTTACAAAATCGGCAGATAATTTCTGGAGCTATTAGAATGCCAATTCATTTCAAACTGACGACTCGAGGTGGATGGTCTGATTCTAAAACCCCTTAAGGGATAGAGCAAAAACCTAGCAAGAATTCCTGTTGCAAGACAAAAAAATTGTTGTGAAAACACATGTTTTGCTGTTACGACAAAGCCATATTTTTGTGTGACACACATTTCTGTCGGTACGACAAGGTCAATTTTGTTAGCGACAAACGTTGCCGTAGTCCCAACAGATCTGCTATTTACGCTACCCATCACAACTGACAGTAACATTCAATCCAAGTGTAACTTCTGACGGAACATCATGACCACGACAAGACATGCATTCACACGGCGGGACATCAAAACGAGGGCACGAATACGACATCTCGGGCTTTTATGCCCGATATGTACGACAGCCCGATATGTCATACATGAATTCCGAAAGTACGATATGTGGTTATTTTATATCACCAATAAGTTATCAAAGCAAGAATAATTTTTTTTATCTGTTCGCTTGATAATACTTACGGTATGTCTTCTTTCTGTGGGTTCAATGCATACGAGCAGCATTCATTTAGTATATAAAGACCTTGCAGGCATGTTCCTGACGAACAGCGAGCCCTCTCGGGGTGTTTACTTGTCGTCGTGGTGTTTATCTCGGAAAGGGATATCTATTCTTGCATTTGCACATGCGTGCTGATTCAAATCTCTTTCATTGCATTAACGACCGGGGTTGTTCGTTTGTGATATACTGAGCTAACTGCTTGTTTTTTATGGTTTGTATTTGAATGGCTTCCTCCAGCTTATGCAGGGACTGATCTCATGTTGCTTCCGTATGCCGCGCAAGACGTAGCGTTCGTAGCACTTTTGCGTCTTCGCCTTATTTGTTCACCAGATAGACGAAAAAAGAACAAGCAGCTGAAAGCTTTAGTGCAAGTCGGCATTTTTTTTTTCAATAAGGACATCATAGGCAATTACTGTCTCTGATCGCTTTTAACTATTTTCCTCATTTATGTACTATAGTGGTACGTTTCCAATAATCCTAGTCATCATTCTTTGGATTATTCCGACAAAACCGCTGAGTTTCAGGCTAATAAAATGCACGAAAAGAAAAGGCTGTGTGCTGAATGGTTAAACAATAGATGTGAAAAAGGGCCACGCAAATTTATTTCTCTAATTTCATTAGGATCTCTATGCAAAACTAATATTTATTTCACCACATCGCCGTACCCATGATTCAGCAGTCTCCCCTCTGAAAGGTTTCCTTTGCTAATGACACCTTGTCGTTTACCATACACGTATATAAATCTTTATATTAATCTGCTTCAGGACTACTTTTAACCCTCCATCCTTCATAGCGCATTCGCTTTTCCAGTAGTGAATAATCGATCCTAGCTCGTGCTTCGAACGGGTCTTTTCGCCCCAAGGCCGATGTGAAGACATGACTGGAAGGAGTGCGCGCTCTCCACGTTATCGATCATAGGCCGCTGTTTGGCTGAGCCCGTCAGCTGCATTTCGATCGTATCAACCAATTCGTTCGTCTGCCTCTGGGTGTTGCTATGCAAAGCATTTCTCGTCTGTGTACAGAGTAAGCCAAACGCTTCACGCTATTTTTCGATGAAAGCCTGGAACGAATGTATTTCTGACGGAGTTGCCTTAAGGCACTTGGGTACTGCTTTGTTCACTTCTTTACTGGTGTTATGGAGATAACACCAACATTTGTGATTTGAACGTTTTGTAGACAGTGGAAATACTGTGCTCCTTAACCAGACATTAGAGTACATGGCTTTTGCACGGTGAACCTGTTTTGCGCAAAAAATCCTTCAATAGGTGTATTTGCACGCAACATAGCATGAATCAGATTGCTGTCGATCATTTTTAATTTCTAGTTTGTCGTTACCGACAAGAGCAGAATTTCGGCTTGCGGAGTGTGATTTCTGATTGAAGTGAAGTGAAGGGAAGTGGAGTTTGTTTTCTTTCTATAGAAAAGAGGGGACCGAGGCAAAGGGCGGTTAAACCTGACGAGGTCTCGGTACCCTAAGCCTGTAATTAGTACAGATACAAACGCAAGAACACTTAATACATAGAAGGGGCAGCAATCAAAATACAAAACAGCAAAATTACAAAATACCATTTCCCCTACGTCGGCCTCAAAGCCTTTCTTGGGAAAATGCAAACAAAAAATTATCAAGATTTAGATGCCATCCGGAAAAACGTATCCGAATCTCAAAAATCCTTAGCAGAGCCATTACTCCTTTTCTGTGTTAGCAACACTATTCGCCGAACAATGCTACGCGCACGGCTGACAGCTGCACAAGTATTCAAAAGGCATTCAGCGGCCTCGCGAAGATGGTAATTGGGTGAAAGTAAGGCATTTTCTATACAGAACTCCTCTGACGGCTGCTTTTATGTCTGATTCTGTTTTCCACAAAACAGAAAATAGCTGGGCTGTTCCTTGACAGAAGTTTTGATGGACAAAACAAATACGACGGCCGAGAAACACGATAACTCTTTAAAATTACCCTAGTTTCGTTCTGAAACCTGTCGAGCTAATTTTTGATCGATCAAAATTAGGTCGACAGGTTTTTTTTTTAATTAGGCGCTTCGCTTTACGTGAATACCACCGGTACAGTAAGTTTAAGCGTGCCGGGGGACACATAATTAGATGTTATTTATACGTGTCGTTGGCTTAATTACCTGAAATTGAATAATTACTTTTTAAGGGCTGCAGTAAGCGGGCATATTTGCATTCAAAAGTTAGACGGAATCGTGTTTCTCCGCAGTTCCATTTCACAGAATTCTTCTAGCGCATTTGACACTTCGAAATATCGAACCGCAAAATTTAATTGCCGTTCAGATAATTACGCATGATAGACACTGAAAACCCTCGCAAAGCTCCCCCCTCTGTTCTCTGTTTCCATAGCCGTTCCAAGTACAGTAGATTCTGATCGCGCCAGCCAAGACTTAAAAAATGCAAGTTATCACTTTTGCCTGTAAATCCACTTCGTTGTTAAACTGAACGGTTACAAAACACCCATGACACAAAAGGGAGGAGCTTTGCGCCGGACCTCACTGTCCTCTATGCGTAATCATGCGAACGTCAATTAAACTTCAAGTTCAATATTTCGGAGTGCGGATGCGGTAGAAGAATTCTGCCAAATGAAACTACGTAGAACCATGATTACGTCCAAGTTTTGAATACAAATATGCCTGCATACTGCTTCCAATAAAAAGGTAATTATTTAATTTTAATCAGAGACCATCGAAACTAATATATAACACCTCATTTCTGTGTCCCCAAGGGCACCTTACCTCATTGTATAGGTGATATTCACGGACATCTTAGCGCCTTATTATTAGAAAGCCTGTCGAGATAACCTTGATTACCCTGTCAATTGGGATAAATGGGTTTTCTTCAAAAAAGAATTACCGCCCATTGAGGCGATTCATATTGAATCATTTCTACGTTTCTGTATTAACTTTACTTTGAAATTCTTGTGCTCAGCAATTGAGGTATCCATAACCAGCAAAATACGAGACGATCAATCTCTTCTATAAAGTCAAGGCTGGTACAAAATGAAACCCACATTACCAGAGCCATTATAGTTGAAGTTTACAGCGAAACAGATATTGCTTGTTGTTATTGCAAGATAGTATATCTTACCAAAATATGTTGCTTTATAGAAATTATTTGTAATAAAAAAAAGAATTGAAGTATGTTTGTCCTAAATTTTTTTTTGCAACAAAAGCGTTATGGTTGTCTAAAGAAGCCTCATAGCGTCGCTTCTTCAGAAATCGTATCTTTAAGAAACACCAAGTGCGGTACCTCTTATGCTAGACAGAAAGGTACAGAAGTCCTGGCGTTTAGGAGTAGGCACATTCCTTTCATTCAGCTTATTGTTTGTATTTGCCCGAATATCATATTTGGTGTCACACTATTCATCCGGCTCAGCGACCGCAGAATAAAGCCAAGGACACGATGCATAATTTCCTCGCCGCGGTGGCTCAGTGGCTAAGGCGTTACGCTGTTGAGTACGAGGTCGCGGGTTCGATTCCCGGTCGCGGCGCCCGCTTTTCTGTTGGAGGCGAAAATCAAAAACGCTCGTGTGTAGGAGATTTCGGAGCACGTTAAAGATCCTGAGGTGGTCAAAATTAATCCGGCGCTCTCCACTACGGCACGCCTCATCGCCTGTGTTGCTTTGGTTCGTTAAACCCTACTATCAATGAATAAACCATGCATCGCTTGGAACAGTGTAAAACACAGCCTCCTCTTCATTTTGTGTGTCTCTCAAGCAGGGCGCTGTGTTTGCCATTTGCAGGAAGAATTCTGAGAACAAATATTTATTATTGTGTGAGAAGTTGCCTGTACACCGTCGTTGGGTAAAGGCCGTCATATTACGTCAACTAGGGGAGGAACAATTCAGTGGAAAACTACTGACTACTTACATGTGGAGATGCCTGGACTTTGCGGTTTATTTTAAGCTGGGCCGTCATCTTTCTATCAGAGTAGCGCGGTCGACACTACGCCACCTTTTCAACTGACAAGGTATCCCCAACGAGGATCATATATGGCTGGCATAAACTGTTCGCTTTGAATTGTATGCGGTATCAGTTTGTAGTTCTGGCTTGAAGGAACTCTGCAACACGATTAATTAACGTTTTCACTATTAACGTCCTTCGCGTCTGCAAGCATTGCGGAAGCTATTTTTAATGCGAGCGACAGCATTTGAGGCTTTGCTTTTGTGGGTTTCTTTTTAAAGTGGCACTGGAATGCGGTAAGTGTTGCAATTGAAGACGAATAGGCTACTGCCGGCTACACCACTGTGATGACCTAATTCCAGTTGTCGAGAAAAGGCCTGACCGGGAAACAGACAACGCTTTTTTGTGCAACCTAATAATATATCTGGTGGGTTTAGAGCACTAATTTTAGCTGAGGTAATCGGGACCCCCTAGGGTCCCGATTACCTATTTTGCTCATAGGTTTGGTTGACCAGGTTCTGCACGCATGTAAGATATATAAAATATGTTGTAAACATGTTTCAGGATGATTTATTGCTGCTATCACGGTCCTCTCTTCACGCCTTTATGTGCTTGGGAATTTTGTCTAATGATCATCAGATCCGTACTTCGTTGCTGATGGTTTACAACTGCCATGCAGTCGCTCGAGTGTCTATTGTTGTGGAGACATCAGAGGCATGCAGGAGTGCGTCCAGTGCTACGATTGTTTCCTACACCCCGCCAGTGACCCTTGTGTCTTTTGGAAATCTCATGCGACACTCAGGGATTATGTATAAAAGCGTTGAAAATTTGTCTCAGGTGACTCATGCAAATCGTGTATACTGTTGGCGAACTCATAACGTTGACCTGGTAATTTCACAAATTAACACGTTTTCGAATATACATTTGCATTGTATATTTTTGCCTGCCTACTGTTTGCTGGCGCAGCTTACGTACCACAACAAAAAACAGGGGCGCATAAGGAGACGACAATGATTGCTGATTACCTGCGTAAGGATTTGAACGGAATCGTTGTGGCCTAATACCCACTAGTTAAACTAACATGGCTGGATTTTCCACACAGGCTGTGGGAAAAGGAGGAATTGGACGCCCCTCTAGCATACCAAGAATCTGTTTCCAAGGGGACCGGTAACCGAAACTGTGCTTTATTTTCCGATCATCATTAGTGGTTCGGGCCCGCACGCGTCTTGGATCTCCAGGCCGGCAGTTTGAGAAGACACGGCGTACCAAATCTCGTTTTGGCGGACATCCGGCTACAGGAGCGCTCAAACAGCCCTGGATAAAATGCCCGCTTGCCTCGCGGCGTAGGCCCGAGGAACTCAACCCTCAGCAGTCTCGGCCAGTCACCGACGCTGACATCCGAGCCGGGACTGGGGTTTGGTGAGACGCCGCGAGGACATTCTCCAGAGACTTGTGTTTTGCGTAACTGCCCGTCTGTGTGTGTTGGGTGCTGGGAACTATTCGCCAGTCTTTCATTTCGTGGTCTTGTCTTTGTGTTGGAAATACAATTGTGGCAACGTGCAACGGAGCGAGTCGTAGGTCTGGTGCGAGATACTAGTTGGACTCCTGATCATTACAAAAGTGGCGAGCCTGCCAGGATCCAGCTAGCATAACTGACCGATACGACTTCCGTACCGTACAGAAAACCACCATGGACCTCGAGAAGCTGACAGCGCTAGGCGTCCAGTACGGCCTATCTGGGCATGAGCTCCGCGAGTGGGTTGAGAAAGGAACGCGCCAACCAGCGCGCTGAACGAGTCGCTCAGCGGGAAGCAACCGCGAGGAGGACGAACGACAGAAGGCGCGAACGACGAACGACAGAAGGCCGCGGACGAACGACAGAAGGCCGCGGACGAACGACAGAAGGCCGCGGAAGAACGGCAGAAGGCCGCGGACGAACGGCAGAAGGCCGCGGACGAAAGGCGCAAAGAGCTTCTGTTACTGGAGCTCCGACTTCGGGAAACGCCGGCAACTGCAGGGACCCAGGAGAACGGCGTTGGACCGGTCGGCACGACACCCCCTGGGGCGTGGTCAATCCCCAGAAGCTTCTTTTCCCCATCTTTGACGAGCGCCGTGATGACCTACATGCATATCTACAGCGCTTTGAGCGGGTAGCTACTGCACAAGAATGGCCACCAGAGAAATGGGCCACGGCCATCAGCATGTGCCTCTCTGGGGAAGCTTTGACCGTCATAGGCCGTCTTACAGCACAGGAATCGCTGGATTACTCCGCAGTCAAAAAGGCTCTATTGCAGCGCTTCCGCTTCACTGCCCAAGGCTACCAGGAGAAGTTCAGGGGAGCGCAAGCCATGGACGGTGAGACTGGACGACAGCTGGCTGCCCGGCTCTCAGGATATTTTGACCATTGGATCGAGATGTCAGGTGTGCCGAAAACGTTCGAAGGACTCAGGGACCTTATCGTCTCCGAGCAGTTTCTTCGATGTTGCCACGCGAAGCTAATTGTGTTCCTGAAGGAGCGAGACTGCAAGACGCTGAGTTCTCTCGCGGACCATGCCGACCGCTTCCTGGAGGCCCAAAATATTACTAACCTTGGGAATGGCAGTGAAGAGCCGCCCAGAGACGAAAGTCATGCTCAAAAGAAGTCGCTAAAATGCTACTTATGCAACCGCACCGGCCACACTGCCCCTGACTGTCACGTCCCTTTTAGAAACCCGGCAAAATGCAAGAGTTGCGGCAAGTCAGGGCACAGCGCTGAAGAGTGCAAAAACGAACCAACCGACCCAGAACATTTTGTCTCGTGCGCCTTCACACGGTTTTCTCAGGGTCATCCAAACCGGGTCTCCACTGCTTCCTCTAGGAACGCAGACGAAACATCAGACTTCTATAGCCGAGGGGAGTACAAGGCACCTCGATTTCTAGCAGACGACCTACCCGTTGTTGAAGGGCGTGTACTCGGGAAACCTGTACGCGTTCTAAGGGACACGGGCAGCAACACCGTTATTGTTCGGCGCAGCCTCATTCCCGACAAGAGGTTTTCCGTAAAAACAAAGGAAGTCTTCTTTCTGGACGGGTCGGCGATGCAGTTACCAGAGGCGAAGATTCACGTTGACACGCCCTACTTCACAGGGAAGTCAACGCCATTTGCATGGAAAACCCCACTACGATCTCGTTCTTGGTAACGTGGCTGGAGTACGAGCAGCACTGAACCCAGATCCGTGCTGGGAGAGCACAAGCAGCCGGGACGAAAAACAGATTGAGCCTGTGAAAGAGGAAAGGCCACCAGCCGTTCCAGTGCTGATGTCTGCCATTGTCAAGGCGCGGAACAACAGCCGTTTTTCCAAGAAACTAGGAGTTATGAGCTCTCTTTCGAAGGACGAGATAGCTCAACACAGAGCAGCGATCCTTCATTGAAATGGTGCCAGCGGAAAGTCGGCAAGCGAGTTTATTACCGCAAGGGCCACTACAGCAACTTCCTACATGAAGACAATATTCTGTACCGCCAGTACCACCGAGTGATGGGGGAAACGTACAGCAAGATCCTTGTGCCTAAGCCGCTGCGAGAATCGTCATTCGAAGCTCACACGAAGGTACCCCGGCCAGTCATCTCGGGGTACGGCAAACGCTTAACCGAGTGCTAAGAGAGTTTTACTGGCCTGGCGTCAACGTTGACGTGCGGCGGTTCGTCGCATCGTGTACCACCTGTCAGCGAACATACTCTCCAAAAGAGTCACCACAAGGAGGTGGCGCAGGTGTCATGGAACCGGCTGGACCCATAATCAACGAACCCTTTAAGACGTTTTTTGGTGGGACTGAGAATAGTTGTTATAACAACTTTCTTAAAAGGGGGTAGGGGGGTAATTGTGGTAAGGTGAACGGAAAGCGTGTGTGGCCAACCCCTAGG
Organism: Haemaphysalis longicornis; assembly: GCA_013339765.2. Lineage (NCBI taxonomy): Eukaryota > Metazoa > Arthropoda > Arachnida > Ixodida > Ixodidae > Haemaphysalis > Haemaphysalis longicornis. The sequence continues at coordinate 158,386,683 of CM023452.1, forward strand.
ACGGTCAGATGGCTGGATCAGGCTGTGGGAAGAGGAGGAAGACGAGGAAGAAGAAGAGGGACCGGGTAACCGAAACTGCCCGATCAGTGGTTCGGGCCGCGTTTGGATCTCCAGGCCGGCGAGAAGACACGGCGTACCTCTCGTCCTTCGTCCGGAGGAGCGCTCAAACAGCCCTGGTGCCCGGTTGCCTCGCGGCGTAGGCCCGAGGAACTCAACTTCTCAGCAGTCTCGGCCAGTCACCGACGCTGACATCCGAGCCGGGACTGGGGTTTGGTGAGACGCCGAGAGGACATTCTCCAGAGACTTGTGTTTTGCGTAACTGCCCGTCTGTGTGTGTTGGGGGCTGGGAACTATTCGCCAGTCTTTCATTTCGTGGTCTTGTCTTTGTGTTGGAAATACAATTGTGGCAACGTGCAACGGAGCGAGTCGTAGGTCTGGTGCGAGATACTAGTTGGACTCCTGATCATTACAATGATTACCTGCGGGATTTGGAATCGTTGTCTAATACCCACTTAGTTAAACTAACACTGCATTTTCCACACAAAAAAGGAAATTGGTACGCCCCTCTAGCATACCACAACATCTGTTTCTCAATTGCCGCTACAGATGCTTTAGTTTCTCCAATTATCAGTAGAATTTCCCCGTACGCGGTCTCTGTGTACACAGTATTGCAACTGCAGTTTGAAAAATCTAACCAATTACGTGAATTTTGGCGGACATCGGCTACACCGAGTTAGAAAAAAGATACGGGAATGAATGTGTCTTAGCCGCGCTTGGCCGCAACGATAAAAATCGCGAAACACAACGAGAGGCGCTGGCTGCCGTTAGTAGCCGCCAGCGGAATCTTTTGATACACCGCTCTTATTCACCATGCATAGTGTTAACGCCCTTCATTCCCGACCGCGTGCAGAGATCTGATAGCTCTCGAGTTTGCAGAAATAGGGGTCACACAAAGGTTACACTGTAACAGTACGCCACACCACTGTACTCGTGCATCCCATATAATATTGCAGCCGCCGGTCCGCTCGCCCAAAAGGCCAAGGAGGGAACGTACAGAGACGGCAGGTGACGGTTAAATTTCTGAAAAAAAAAGACAACCGCAATGGGGGGTGGGCGACGGAGGGGGGGGGGGGGGGACAGGCGACATGGTTTCCAAGAACGGTGAAGCTCGATCGAAGCCACAGGCCGGGACATTTTCAGTTCAGGGAGTATTTCGAGCAGGCTCAGAACCACTCCTCAATTTGCTTTTCCGAATCGAGCATGTTCCTGACTATCTGGGTTTCTCGACCTGTAAAACGAATTGATAGACGTAGGATCTTTGCCAGTGCATCCCATCGACTTTTAAAACACGTGAACGCAGTTTCTAGGTTGAGGCCGCAGCAGACTTAACTAAGTTTTGGGTAAGCTGCGCGAACGATATACAGACTAAACTCATTTTTTTGTTTGTTGCTAGCGCATACTTCATTAAAAGTAAATTCGAAACTGGAGGAACAAATTGCTTAGTGTAGCCGGTATAAATAGGAATTTTCAACTAAGTATGCCGTCAGATAAGTCACAGTTTTAGCATACACGCTTAGTGTGCACGGAGGGAACCAACTGGAGATGTCCGCACTCTTTTTATTAGGGTTGTTTAGTCGCGCTGAATGTTGGCCCCCGCCGCACCGTTCCAACGCTCGCATGCGCAGTCATGTTTCGGTACAGACGGTACACACAGTAACACGGTACACACAATAATATAAACCTCTGTAATATGACAAGCACAGGTGTTCTTATTTTCTACAATTGCAAATTCCGTTATAAATAGCCGGAACCCCTAAGCTTTCCCTCACGATGAAAAAATTAGGGATAAATCACTTCTCGTTTAGTCATGTAGCGCACTGACGCCGTTGAATATAGCATCGGTGAATTTTGCGCTGTTTGTTGTAAGATGTCTCTAAAGGAATGGGAAAACAACCAGTTATATTTCGAACTTGCCATGAACCATCCCCTTTTTCTTTCTCTCAATCTTTTATTCGTTTGAGTCTCCGCACCTCTCCAATACAACGCATTGAAACATTAGCGAACCACCTTTAAGGTGCGTATTCATTCTAAACACGTCAATTCAATATTCGAAAAAGCTATGTACAAAGCTACGTGTTGTTCACAGCATGTCAAGTTCCGGATAACGGTTGACGTCTTTTTTTTACAAATTGCTGCATTAGGCGCGAAGTCGTCCATTCGCATGCACGCATCTCCCTTCCTTCTGAGGGGCGAGGAGTTAGGAATGGAAATTTTGCGTCATCACTTCTTTACAAGCCACATGACATCCACTCCAAAGGGAACCTGAGACCAGACCTTCAGACAGCGGCATGCGCTCGCTTTCAAAGGATGCGTAGAAGGGACCAGCGCATCCCTCGGCAACACAAGCACCCCATGGCACGTTGTAGCAAGTGGGCACGTTGGGCGTTCGCAGGCAATCAGAACTTCTTCACTCAAGAGTTACGCAAATAGCGGAGGCCAAGTAGCAGGTTTAGGGTCGATTTAGCTACTCACCACACTGACAGCGGACCCCAGAAGAGAGGGAGGCTTCGGAAGTTTTAGCAGTGCAAAGCCATTTTTGCGTGAATGTACAGAAAAGCCCATTAACGTAAGTGCAGTCTTTTACTCAGTATTAATCGTCCTCATCTCTTTCGTCGTCGTCATCTGACGGCACAGCTGCGCAAGGCAAATCCCCTTGCAGCGCGTCCTTACCTAGGAAGAGCTCCACTCACTAGTCCGCTTGTCCGGAGGCTGTGTCACCAGCTTGATTGTGAAGGGTAGGCCAGACAGATTGGTCGTGGTCGCCTTCAGCGAGGCAGACCGATTACTACACGACGAGGACGACGAAGGCGGGAGCGTTGGTGACAGCGTGTGCTACTCCCGTGGCACACGCTCAAGTGTTCTTGGCATTTTTGTTGCTCACGCCACTTCGCGCAGCCCGTGCTGGGCACATTGGGCAGCTTTTTTTCTTTGTATTTTTTGCGAATTGCAATATTCACGCTCAAACTTAAAAAGCTCCGTTTGCACAGAAGTTCAAATTATTATCTTCATTCACGATTTCTCTCAATTCCCCCATGGTACGTTGAGCTTAACGGGCTACCCGGATTATGAACAAACTTAAATAGATGATATCATAGTTCAGATTAAGAAAAAGAAATGGACTTGGGCTGGCCATGTGGTACGACGACCGGACAACAGGTGGACCACAAGGACAACAGAATGGACACCGCGACACGGCACTAGAAGTAGAGGAAAGCCATTAACTCGATGGAGAGATGAAATAGAAAATTCGGAGGCCAGGAATGGACACGGGCAGCAGAGGACACAAACGGGTGGTGGTCAATGGGGGAGGCCTCCGTCCTGCAGTGGATCCAAGTAGGTTGTGATGATGATGATTCACGATTACTTAGGCTAGGAGGCTCGTTTTATGCAACTCTCTTTTTTTGTATTAACGTTCACTATTGTTTCACAATGGATACAGTCCTGCGGTTATGCCACGTTAGAGAGTTAGTTCAAGTTCGGCAAAGGCAACAGGCGTGAAGCTTAAATGTGGGATGAGCCGTTTGATTAGGTTGCTGCGCTGAACATCAAGATATTATGTCGTACTCTGAAAGTAACAGTACCTTAAAAGTCCTATGTCACGCGCACGCAGTCAGCGAAGACTAGAACCGCCTGTGTTCGAAGTTATTATTCTTAAGGTCCCTTGATTCAGAAATTGAAAGCATTAGCATTGAATTCGTTTAGCCAGGGGGCCGGCCGTTGAGGTTAAGAACACTGCTTTCGGAGTGTTAGTTTGTGTTACAAAGGTGACAGAACCTTTTTTTTACACTTTACTTTCACAAATTTATCATTTTTCCTTCAGAGCAGAAACAATGACTACTTTCGTAAAACTGATTATAAATTCACGTACCGACCTTTCAAAATTTAGCAACAGTTCAAACAATATGCTTTTGCGACATTATTAAAACAAATTATGCTGCCGGCAATTCAGCCCAATATTTTGAGTTCTCTACTTTAGTGATAAAAACCTTCCTTCGTAATATTCTCCTCCAAATGACGACGTTTCTGCGAAATATTGCACCGCACGTACCAAATTTACATAATATATGGTGTCTAGGCAGTGCCGTCTCACGCAGCTTCGAGTACTTGTGTGCTTACGGAGTCCAATGGCTTTTGTCAATGCCTTTTAGTAAACTTATTCTCTGAATAAACACGCTTCCCATATTTGTCAGCCTTCGCACTACCCAGGATGACGTTCTTGATTTTAATGATGAACGAGTGTTCGTTTTGATTTTTACAGCATTTTTGAGCATAAAGGTCCCGTGAATGGAATATTTATGAGGCCCCGCTGCAGCCTAAATCATCACCAACTTGAGCCACCTACGCAGGGCTGGATATTGCGTACGTTCGGCTCTCAAAAGGGCAAGGTAGTATATAAGTCGGAAATTTTAATATTCTGTTTCACCGCGAAGGGCTCTTCTGACGATAAAACATTTTCGTGTGGCGTTTGGAGATAAGTTCAGAGCCTGGATTTCGGCGTTTGGAATTTACACCCCACCCCTGAGAAAATACGATATTAAGAAAGAAAAGCACCTCCGTGAGGAGGGGTAAAATTTATAATAATCTACACACAAAAAGACTATTCCTGGCTGGCTACACTTGTTGCGCTTAGGACTACTTATATTTACTTAGCTCATTTCTGCACGAAATTTATATAACTCTTGTTAAGACCTAGTATACAGTAAAATGTACCACAGAAATTGCACTGCAGCGTTGTGGCAGCTGGTGTATACGTTCCGCGTTGTCCCGCCGCCGTAAAGGGCCTATTTTTAAAAGCAACAATTCTATGGGAAACAAATTGCACGGACGGCGGCGTTTATGCAACTTTCCCTTTACATTGCAGCGGTTTCGTGGCCTATTATGCAATAAAAATCTGTTCGTTTATTTACGGGGCAGGACATTTATGTGTACGACAATTCAGTGCAGGACGTGTAGGTGTTTGGAGTTTTTTTGCGGGCATTTCAGTACACCGACATTTTTCGGCACTAAACTTGAGGAAAGAAAACAAATTTCCACGCATTCTTGTTTGAAGCTATCTCTTTTAGTATGCCTTTATTGCATAGATTGTTGGTTGTGGACAAATATTTAGAAATAGAACCTTTTGTAAAATGCAGTGTTCTAAAAGTTTTATTTTAAAATTTCAGTGTGCTTGTTTTTATTAGTCTACTCAGACCAACCTTCTTTTCTATGCCGGGCTTTCGTAGTAATATTTTCCATTTTACGTTTTGTTTTCTGCAGGTTAGTAGACCTACGTTTTAGGGAATCGTAAAAATAGCCGGGTCTTTACGTCTTTTCAGTGGATTCCAGTGCATTTCTAACTATGGTTGGGGTTTCGTTTCTAGTTACGGGGCTAGGGGCATCTTTGTTAGGAATATTAGCGGGGATGCGGAAGGCAGATAGATAACCGCTGTAGAGCCGTATCTAGCGCTAAAGGAATTCTGTGTTTGAGAAGGTTCGTTACCTGCAGGACATATATCCCAAAAGGAGACTGAGTGTATAGCCCGGACATTTATGAAGGCGGTAAAAAAAGCTCCCCTTATCAGTTTTAAGCGAACGCCGTGGCTGTTTTCCTCCTATAAGGGGGTGGGGTGCGCTGTGGTTATACAGTGCATTTGCTAGCACATGGGCCACACCGTTTGGTGCAGTTTGATAGCGCCTTTTTCATACGACCTTCTCTGAATCGTAACAGATAGGAGTTAGTATTGTCACGATGCCAAAGACCACGCAATTGTCTTCAAGGAAAACAAGTTTATTGGAGCAAACTTGTGCTACCCGAACTACTTACAGAATAAACACAGGTTGCGAAGCAGCAGTCAGCCAAGTGTCGTACGCAAGCAAGCGCTGGCGTTCGGAATCCCACGGCGTCTGCTCTGCGGGCTTTTATCTTTCGGCGCGAGTGTTTCTCGAATCCTCGATTTACATCTAGAACGTTGTACATCAAAGAAAATTATTCGATGATAGTGACGTTTGGGCGAAACCCTCTCCGTATCACGATGAGATAACCCGTGCGGCATCAAAATATAAAGAATGAAACATGCGCTTCGCTTGGGACACCGATAACTTAGCCGGGTGCCGCCGGACAGTAAATACAAAACATAAGAAAACAAACCCAATGCCTAGTTAGCGGCAATATACGGCGGTCAACCGCGCGCGGTAAATTATGCACGATGCTGTCCCATGTAATCGGTGTCGTGTGTTACTGACAAGGACACTCTACACAAAGATACTTTTACGATCCCAGAGGTAACAAAAAGAACAATAGAGAGCGCTAACTCTGCGAAGCTGAACTTGCGTTTCTTTTGTTTCTCTAATGAACTTTTGTTTCTCTAATGGACTAAAAGCTGGAAGTCTTACTGCATTTTGAGAAGTCCCATGAACTACAGGTAACTAATGTTGTCAACCACTAGGCTTTCTGAGGTATATTTTATTTTGCTGTGGAAATGTTCCTGAAGCCTTCTATTAGGTCGAAATTTTTGTAGCGTGTAAAAGAGATTCAGATATATAGTGTACAAAATTTCAGGACAGGTATATTGAAATTAGTTAGTGGGAATCAATATTTTAAGAGGTAGGCAATTGAAAGAAAACACGGAATTTCATCCACGTAGGTTTGCGCGCCCAAGGAACAATTCGCATTGTATTTTGTTTGCACTCGGACTAGTGTAAAGAACTCTCAAACGCTTAAGCATCTTAACTGGTGAAGATAAAAATAATCGATGTAAAATGTGCTTAACTTTCGCAACGATGCCTTGAATCAAATGACCCTGATCATGAAATATTTGCCAGCAAAAATTATGTACGCGCAAAAGCTTGTACACGGGGTTTGACTTAAGAACATATTTGCTGTGAAATATTCTAATCCCCAAGGCGGCGATCCCGTACATACCAAGTGCTGAAAAATTTGAAGGTGCGTTACCACATAGTACTTTTCCACTAGCAGCTCAGGGTGCAAGCTTTGAAGCCTTGTAAACTACTACTGGCATGCGGGTTTGCTCTTGGGTTTTGGTTTAAAGTCGTGTGGAAAAAAAAAAATAAATCCTCTATAGCTTGTTTGTTCTGTGTCCGCACAATCTTTTTCTTGTGTTTCCTGCAATGCAATACTCAGAATTGAGAATGTTGAGTGCAAACAAAAGTCTATCCAGCTGTATTGCAAATACTTTTTTTTTTGTTGGGGTGGTCATGCTTTATATTTATTTTTGCGTGTCTGGCTTCTCTTCACTTTCGGCGGTACACGGCAGCGTGCGAAAGAGACCTACGGACCCTTTTGTCACTCGCGAATATTGAAAATTTCTGATAACTCATCACCTTGCGGAACATTTTTATCGTCATGGTCAAACGCAATTCTGCTCATGCATAATCACGAAGAAAAAGTCGAAAAAAAGCGATGCACCTCTCAAGTATTACTCAATAATACCCCATCACAAAATCCCGCGAACAAATGCGCGAGCACACTGTGGGAGTGGCGGAGGGAACAAAGTCACCACGATGGCTGCCATCACCACTGCAAATAATAAAGTGCAACACATGTGATATTGAAGGGAACACTTAGGCTAACCTACCCGTTTGAGAAAACGATAATCTTCATCAATCCGCCAGAACCTTCGATCCTTGTCTGTGGTGTCCTGTGATTAGTGGATACGGTTACAAGATGACCTGAACTTGAGCTACTCAATATTGCGTTTCGCCCGTGAACTTTAAAAGGGAGGGATCACTTGACCCTCCCATTGTTTTTAGGTCTGGGAGGGTTAATGCTTATTACTTAAATCTTAAAGCTTGTGGCTCACTCGTAGAGCCTCTGAGGCTTAAAGAAGGAACCACACCTTACCTTCTCAATCTTTGTTTGCCATACTAGGAGTTGGGCCTTCTATTTAATAAACTATTCTAATACATACGTATGATGTCTGTTCAAACGAAATATTTCCGGATTAAAAGCCAGTAAATTCTCCTTCCAGTTTTTGGGCTGTCAGTAATGGCGGTCATGTTAATGAAGGAAGTCAAAAGGCTGTTCTTAAAATTACGTGTCGCTTACGTCGAACTCGGCACTAACGGCCACAGGCGCACTCTCGTCATTTCAGCTGGCTATGCGCATACACAGGCATTCTTTATCAGACTGATCCGTTATAATAGTGTACAGCAAAGGATTACGGCCACCCTTTAGAATTTTTCGGCTCGCATTCCCAGCTTCCAACACCGTCACAATGAACTTGCCGGCTTCTATATTCGTGAGTCATTTTTTTGTTTACTGGCAATTGAAAACACCGGAAAATGTACGAGCAGCAGAGCAAGAATGAGGCGATTTCATTCGGTGCACACTGAAGTACCGCAGAAATACACAATATCATGCCATGATTACAAGACCTCACCTATGTCCAAAAGTCATTATTTGTTGACATCGCGCAACAAAAATCATCTTTTCTAATTTCTTGTTCTAATTGTGTTCGCGTTTTAATTTTGTGCGAATGCGTATGCTCACCGCGGCAAATGAAATATTTGTATTTCTTTTAGGAATAAAGTTTCGCGTTTCACGAAAATAAAATAGAGGCACATTACGCAAAGAGATATATGAAAGAAAAACATTTATGCTCTTGAGTCACTGAGCACGTGCTCTCTTTAGCTTGGGCACATAGGGCGCCGTTTCTACTACGCCCTCTAAGCACCATTACGACCGCTCTTTGCCTTCTTGCGATCTCAATTAGCGCGCTTGCTCGCTTTGGCAGAAACATTGGCTGCTTCTTTCCTTTCGTTGTCTAATACACGAATACCACTGCTGTATTCCTAGGCATTCGTTCTTGCTGCCTAGTCGTTCCTGCACTCTTGTTACACTTCATTGGGAACGCGTGCAGGCGATGAGCGGCAGCTGTCAAGAAGCCGGAAAACAGGTGCGATGGGCTGTGGTAATGGTGCAGGGGCGCCACAATCCTACCAAATTCTCCCGCGTTAATGGGGCTAAGCTTAGTCCCCCACCCCCAGAGGGCTTTTATAATACTGTGTTCGGTCAGTGTCGCCACGAAAGGTCGACGGTACACATGCACGACATATCCCACTTCTTGGTCATTCAAGTTGGTGCATATTTCTTAAAAAATATGGTGGCAAATGGACACACAAAGTAAGAAAGACAAACAATGCGCATCTCATAACTGTATATTTGAAGCAAAGGAAGCTGACCTAAATAGGCTTCTAAATATATAGAAAAATCCAAAAGCATTTAGCAAAAGCGAATAACCCCAGAACAGTTAGCGTCCACCTGCTGCATGGTCTAAAAAACGCATTTTGTTCTAAAAGTGAGAATAATAGTTCATTCGGGCACCGTTCGCGATTTTTATGAATGAATTACGCTTTAGGAGCTCACTCACCCCAGTGGGACGCTTCTGTCACTGATAGTGGTTTCTTTGAGGCGCGGAGTACAATTACACTCTTAGAAGTTGAGAACTGCTGGACACTCTGGCTACGAGAAAAAAAAAACTTTTGCCCCACATTTGACTCCCCTTTGAAGCATTGGGCTACTCTGTCTTATAGCGCGTAGCCGCCAAAATGAAAGGTGGAATATCCCTCGTCGGAGTTACTTGCTCTGTTCGAGGCAGAGTACCTCAACACTGTATGAGAATTGCAATACCATCTCCAATGCAGCGCGGCATCACTCCTTTTAAGCGTGAATAACTCTACTGGCTGCGGCGCTATTGGATACTGCGGAAGGTTTGTAGGTTTGTTGTAGGTTTGTGTTTGTAGGTTGTAGGTTGTAGGTTGTAGTTTTGTGTTTGTAGGTTGTAGGTTTGTCTTTCGTATATGTGAGCTCAAATGTTGCTTGTCTCGTTTGATGTTACAAGTTTTGTTATTTGAGACAGAAATCTTGTCTGAGGTTATAATTTTGAATCTTGTATTTCTGACGTTTCTTCTAGTCTTATATGTGTTGTCTAAGACAAAACTCGTGATTTTTATTATTTATAACATTTTTTGTAGTTATTTAGCCAATGCATCATTTAAAAGCGTTGTAGGATTTACTTCAATAACAGAGTAGTTTTGATAGTTTGCATTGATTTTTCTTGCATGTATGCATGGCTTACCTTATAGGGTAATAGTAGTACATGTATGGTATTTTTTGCCCTTTCTACTCTGAAGGGATGCTGTTTTCTATAGTCGCGCAATAGTCAACGGGACTTCACTGCGGTCTTGTAGTAGCCAAAGTAGCCAAGCGGTCTGTCTTTGTTCGCAGATTCGAAGTCGGTATGAAAACATTGTACAGAGTCCTGCAGGCTCTTTTTTGACTCGATCTAAGAGAGGCACATGACTCTTTTCCAAACAGAGTTGGAACGACTCTTCTTACTGGAGTCATAACGCAGTCAAGCGTACTCGTTATGTTTACTATTTCGGAGTCACCAATACAACATCTGCAGGAGTCTTTCGGGACTAACTTCTGACTCTTTGTCATGACTCCCTCCCTAAGAGTACCAGGACTGTTTGAAAGGTAGTCTGGTGGCCCTCTCCATCAGAGTCCAAAGGTAGTCAATTCTGTAGCAAGCCAATGACTCTGTAAAAGGAATCACTACAGACTACATTCTTTCTTGGAGTAAATGCAACCCTCCAGAAAAGCGCAGCATTGTGTAGACGCCTCTCGCGCAAAATTGTGTTTCAGGTGGGGTGTAGCTGTTGACGTAAGCAGCATGGTTTCAGCCACTTTTCAATAATTTTCGTTGCTTTATTGAATGTGGTGTTTAATGAACCGGCGCTACATAGGCGACTGGACGGGCAGTAGTGGATGGTGGTGGATTAATGTTCACCACCTTGGGGATCTTTGACGTGAATCAAAATATCGAATACACAGGCCTTTTCGCTATTCGATGCACGAGAAAAGCGACTATCGCGTTCGGGAATCGAACACATGTACTTAGGCTCCGCAGTACAACGCCATAGCCACTTTGACACCGCGGCTGGTAACTACATATCGCACACAAGCCCTCCGTACTTAGGTAGTTCTCCCCTATCATTTTATTTCATTCAGTTGTTCATGTGAGTTAATGTTTCTCAGCCTTTTTAATGCTTAGTGTGCACAAAAATGGCAGCGCTGGACTGCACATAATTTCATAAAGAGGGATTAAAATAAGCAACTCTCAAATAGACACAAGTATATGTCTCTTGGCAGCGTTAGCAAAGCACAAATAACACGCAGGACAAGTCAACTCCTACACGGCCTACTTTCTGATGTGCCCCGGAGTGCAAACGCAAACGTGCGTGGCACCAAATGCTCCCAGCACCACCTGCGCGAATGTTCAGAGCAATAAATGTTCGTTTAAAATTAATTTATCATTTCTGTTGTTTTACGAAGATTTCCTTTGGTGTCATTGTTGGCTGCATAAATTATGAAGTAACCCAGAACTAAAACCGAGCTACTTTCTAATGCGGTGCTTCTTTCGACTTTACATCGGCTGTTTTTACCAATCCAAGTCACTTTCGATACAAATTACGAATGTTATAGAGGTAAAAAGTAACGTTTTAATCGGTGCCGAAAAGTTAACAAAACGCCTTCAGCACTGCCAATTTGCAGGTAATGTGTTAACCTAGAGCCCCGCGTTCTCTCCCGATAAGATTCCCAGAGATGTACAATGACCCGTTTCCCTCCGCACGTTTAGCAACAAGTGCAGTTTTCGGTGAGGGGTAGGGTCAAACAAGAACAGAGTATTACGGCTTCACAAAAAGGCACCTGGAATAGGAGGACATTAGTATTGTGCCGTTCGCTCTGCAGCCATGGGGACAGGTTGGGGAGTGGGGAGGATGTGGTGACGGCGCCTGTGCACGTAGCGTGCGGTTCCGTGTACTTGACGTCACCTGAATGGAAGGTGGGCCACTACTCCACCATTAGCTGCAACTGCAGATGCACGGCTGGTGAAGAGAACATGCCGCCTCTTTTGTCGGTGCAGTGTGGCGGTTCTTCCGTATTGTGACGTAGTTGATGTGGTATATATAATACGGCAATTAGTGCGTTAGGGCACAGCAAAAAATGGAGGCCGCGAAGGCCGCAGAAAAATATGCAGGGACAAACAACTTCCAATGAAAATTTGGCAAATATTCCACATCGTAGGAGTGCATTTGGCGCATTGATGTATTTTTGGTAATACCTAAACCATTTTCATTTGACAGGGTTAAAAAATGTACTGCGTTCTATGCAATTCCCACCCCCCCTGGAATCGTATGAGCACGTTTTAAATCCTTGATATTTGCATATAAAGACAGATGTTCGAGCAATGTGAGATTGCCCAGTTCTCCGCGTCTATAGCGAAATTCCTCATAAGATTCGGCGCAGCGCATAGTTTCTTTTAGAAGGTGTTTGAGCAAATCGTACCTGATAATTGTTTTGCAATGCAAATTAGATGTATTATTCTATGCAGAAGTATGGCTGCCTGGAATTCATCGCTTATAACTTCTGATTCTCCAAAGTGAAGACTACACACATGTAGAAAAAAACAGGCATTTTAAGTTATGTCATTTAGGCAAAAGCTGAAATCTCATTTTAGAATTCTGGTGGAGTGTACAATACCTTAAAGGACAAATTGCCATCTTTTTAAAGATAATAACGTCTTATGTGATCATAAAAAGTTGCCGCATAAAACATGTGTGCACAGTTGTTTAATTTAGAATCTACGCGCGCTATTCACCTCCAGCTGCGTGGAATGTTGGGTTGAACCAGTACGCTCAAGGCGATGCTTTTGTTAGCATAGCTTCGCAGACAAAATTGGCCCTCATTTGGAGGTTATGCCCACGTTCCTAGGAGGTTCATCTAATTAACGTTTGTGTGTCGAAACTACATGCAAGAATTTCGTCATTGCAAAAGGAGCCTTCGGGGCTGGATTTTTTTACTTCTGAACTGGCTGGCTCTCAACTTTGTACGAAAGATTATTAGGTTAACTGCTGAAGCGCTCAAGGTAATTACCTAAAAGCAACTCCGAATATATAGGCCCATTTCCCTTACAAGTATGTGTGCGGAACATTTGTTGAGCGCATACTTTATGGTGCAGTAACTAATCATTTATAAAGCAACAATTACTATAGAGATTGTCAACACGGTTTTTGGGCTGGCTTTTCCTGTACGACTCAATTGGTTGAATTAAGTCATGACATTTTCTCCTCATTTGACCGAAACGAACAAACGGATTGTATATTTTTATACTTTAAGAAGGCCTTCGATTGTGTTCCTCATGCTTTCTTTTTACACAAACTATCTTTTCTTGAGTTAATGTAATGCAGTGAATAAGGATTTGTTTCGCAAATCGCACGCAGCGTGTTTTTTTGCATGGGTGCCAATCTGATGCAGTGAGTGTCTCTTCCGTTGTTCCGCAGGAGTCTGTCCACGGGCATCAGCTTTTTCTTGTTTTTATAAACGACATTATAGCTGATCTTAACTGCAAAGTTGATCTGTATGCTGACGACTGTGTCATTTATCACGGTATAACTAGCTCGCATGATACATGTCGTCTTCAAAGCAATCTACATTCAATTCAGCGCTGGTGTAACAAATGGAAAATAACGTTTAATGCAATGAAATGTAAGCATTTTACCATTTCCGCAGTCGCAAGCCCATTTTGCCAAAATATGTACTTGACAATGTGCCCCTTTACACAGTTACAGGTTTCAAGCAGCTCGGCATTTACTTCTCATCCAACCGCTCAGGAATGGACAGGTTGAACATGTTTGTTATTCTGCCTCCCGTATTATTAACCTTCTTCGGCTCAATTTTAGGGCTGCCCCTCCTAAAGTGAAAGAACTTCTTTATTTCACTCACGTAAGGTCTATAGTGAAGTACGACGGCGCCGCTTGGGACCCGCAACTTGTCTACTTATGCGAAATGTTTGAACGTGTACAAAACCGTGCCCCCCGTTTTGCCACTGGTGATTAGAATTTCCGAGCAAGTATCACATTACTTAAAAGCCAGCTTAACTGGAACCCCTAAAAGAGCACACGCATCATGCCAAACTTAATTTGCTTTATCGTGTCTATTGAAAAAACAGGTATTAATCCTGACATCTTTCTGTTTACCCCTCAATTTGTATCTATACCCTATGACCATAGTTGGAAACGTCGTGAAATGCCTTGCCGTACAAGTGTTTTCAAAGATTCCTTCTTTCTTTACACCATTAGTTTGTCGAATAAATTGTCAAGTGCTATAGTTGATTGTACCTGTGACACGCTTTATAGTAAGTATCTGTTAGACTTGTAGTTTCGTGTTTATTTGTGTATTTCTGTAGATGTTCAGCGATGTGTTTTAGCCTGCCTTCCACATGTATATGACAACGTGTTCAATTTCCCCCCTTCTATGAAGGCATCTTGGCGCTGCAGGAAAATAATAAATATAAACAGGACGAAATGCCGTAAGTGTAAAATTAAAAAAACATACGGGAATAGCTTTTTTTTGTCTTTTTACTTATATAAGTGTTAGTAATGTTAGCGTCATTTCTGATTTTGACAGGGATAAAGTGGACAAAAACGCGCGTCCAGAGACGGGGCGGCCCGCACGCCTTCTCATGACATATCGAACCAGAGACGGGGCGGCCCGCACGCCTTCTCATGACATATCGAATGCCTTGCTGCTTCGGCTTTGTGGGAGAGGGTATTCTCACATGTAAGGTGCTCTTAGTGAAACTGTTCCTTGCGCTAATTGGCGTTACAAACCCGCATACTAGGAGTCTTCAGCTAAGCAGGTCTTTTTCTTTATAACTTAAATATCAAAGGAAGTGGAGGCTCGTCACAACTGCCTGAAATTGCGAAGGCTTCGAAGGCTAGTTGGTATGACCTCGAGTGCAGAGACGCACGTCACTTTGGAACGCATCGAATCACGCTGACTTCAAAAGAAAACGAAACGGTGTTGCTAAATAAATTGGCAGCTTCCACGTTTATGGTTTTGTGTGTAAGCAGCCGGAACCATGCCACGGTCTCTACTCCTTTTATTTCTTGCATTGTGTAGATTTTTTATAGAAGAAAAGCGATGCAAAGGCAAATGACATTTCGGGCGGGCATCAGTTGGCATGGTTACTTTAGCTAACATTCGTCGCGACGTTTATTGCGTACACAGCAGGAAATACTCACGCGTTATATACTTGTGCTGCCCGTATGCTTCCTGTTACGAAGTTAACATCAGCGCATGACTTTTTTTTGAGCAATGGCGCTGAGTCAAGCCGAGGAAATTTGCGTCACTGACTTTCGTGCTGATGAGTTGATTGTTGCGTAGAGTATGCCGCCGCTGAACGCGCAAAACAAGAAACCGACGACATTTAAATCTTCTCATTCCTGGGCGTTTTGTGTCCCCTTTATTTTTTCGGTCACTTTCCTCTCAGTTATTATTCGCGCTTGTATCCTCACTTTGCAGGGTAAGCTTTTAGGATGGGTGTATTTTTCCATTTTCACTGTTTTCCTTTGGCATGCCACCTGACACGTTGCCTTAGAATCAGAGTATGTGAGAAAAAAGGCCAGGACCAAGAAATAAGCAGACAGAACAATCTCGGCGATTGTTTTGCCTGCTTCTTTTTTGGTCCCTGCCTTTTCCCTCGCAATATGGTTCCAGGTCAACACAAACTAGCCCAAATTTCAACATTCACTGTGAAACGTTGCACATAATGTGACCGTATTACGGGTGCATACTTGCTTCCGCACCCGATTGTAAAATCGCACTAGAGTATATATACGCCAGGAGATACACGCAATGGCTTTAGCAGCTAATGGGAAGTTGTGGGGGATAGAAATGTTAAGCCCGCTCATAACTTCGTTCGCAGGGAATGGGGGACTCATGCTGCCTTAAGGGCATCGTTACAAAATCTAATGGTTACTACTATGAAAGGCCTCGTTTCGGTCGACTTACCCAAGGAATGTGCGTTTGATGGTGAATAGAAGTGGAGCCTTTCAGAAACGCATTACCGGCGTGCCTTGCGAAGATGAGAGAAAGTTAAAATAGAAACAAAAATATAGAAACGTGGCGAAAACTACTCTATCTTGCTGTTGTTGTAGGCCCACCAAGTTGTACATAGAAATTGAAGGGAAAAAGTAGGTGCAGCTTCAACTAGCGGTGAAAGGCTGGAGAAAGAGCAGAGCTGGCTGTCCCTCAATCATCGTCAGAGACCCCAGTGGTTGCATGGTCATAATCACCACCAGAAGCAGCCTACTAGATTCAGTGCAGGGCGGATGCCTCTCCCATCCCCATCTAACCGCTCCTGTCGTGTGCAACTCGATCCCGTTCTTTGCTTGCAAATTTTGAATATTTCGCTCCTTCATCAAGTGATTGGTCGTCTTCTTTTTCCAAAGCCGTCTCTCCGTGTGCGCTTTGTTGTCCTAGTAGTCCAAGGAATTTTATTTCACGCAATTACCAGGCGAGCTCAAGCCCTTTTTATTTCTTTATTCCATATATGACATCTACTTTTCTTTGTTTCCTGATCCAGGAAACTCGCTGCCAGCATTTGAGTGTTACTTGGTAATTAGTTTTATGGCAATCTGACCCAAGGCAAGTTGACTTTCAAATTGTTTAGTAAATCCCGTTCTGCAAGGTATGAATTTCCCCTGCGAATGCGCAAAAACGAAGAAGCTTTTCTAGTTTCAGTGCTGCGACAGTTTGCGAAATGGCAAGCTCCGTTCGCAGGAGATGTTCGACTGTTCTAAAACACTCGGAAAGTTGCACAGCATTCATAATAGCCCGTTGCGCCACGAGCGGCGCCGCAGCGGCGAATTGGCAGGAGAAATTCTCGTCAACGGGATTAAAGCGCAAAGTTTAACTCTTATATGATGACGTCACATTTATTTCTGAACTTGCTTATGGGAGATCTCCATGACTGGCGAACCCGGATCGTTTCGTCAGAAGGCATGCAGGTCTCTCCCAAAGTCGGCGGCGGGAGATCGTGCTACACCCTGCGGCCAAGACGAAACCCAACACCCGCGCAATAGAAAAACAAAAAGCTACGTATTCAAAGTCATGCTCTGCATCAGGAATGCGGTGATAACTCAGCCGCATATACGCCGGCTTCATACCGTGAGAAATTAAGGTGCGATTCCCATCACGGGAAGCGTTTCATATTTTTTGAGATTTCTGTACACGTCATTGTTCCCCAAAGCTGCTTAACTGTACCCCCCCACACCCGCCATTGGTAGGCCGTATGGTTCGTGTGCTGGTTTCATGGCGTAAAGGTCCCGGGTTCGATTCCGGCGACCTCTCTACCCACATTTTGTTACCTGCGGCTTCCGGGTTTTCTGTCTGCGACGGCAGGATTGGTGTTGACCTAAAATATATAGCCACGCTGTTAAAAAACCGAATCGTGTATATCTACTCGAGTTTATTTTGTGTACAAGCGTTGCCAACTTCGGATGGCATTCTTTTATTTGTGTTCGTAATCTTATTTTTTTGCACCATGTGCACCGCTGTCCGGTACAGAAACCTCATAGAAAGTGCCCAACCACGGCACTTGCGACTGGAGTGAATCCTAAACGAGGCGACTGGGTTGACATATCTGCTGGTAATTTGCATAGTACGATTCGTCCCGTACCACTTCAATAGTGACAATAGCACACTTGCCCGTCAATGTTGCCCATTTACCCCTTTTACGGACCAGCTGGGAAAACCATTTCGTTTCCAGAAAAACAAAGTGTTAAAAGTTGCTCAAACGCCTACTATAATGTTACATATGATAATCCACACTATGAAACGATACTTGACTACTTCAAATCACACCCGTGGGTGAAGACCTATTGCTTTGGTTTATTTATTTACAACTTTTTTTATTTTGAAACAACTCAATACAGCGATCTTGATGCATACACTGAATTGCGTGAGAAAAACGTGGCAACATTTGTAGTGATCGCAAGTAGGTGGAATTTGTAAAACCCCTTGTTCTTTGCGGGATTCTTTGGAATAAAGATTTTACGCAACAGCAGCATTTGAGTGCCTTGACTTCACGTTGTAGGGACTAGACACTTCATTGGGCAGTGAAGAAAGTTATTTTAACTATTTAAGGCAATTTACACGAGGATTTCCGAGCCAGTAGGCAGCTATTTCCAGTAGCGACTGCTATCACTTGCAAAGACCGGATGAAACATTTCTGGGGAGCCATACACAAAAGCGTTGTTAGGCCGTAAGTCAGGCTTGGAATTCTCCACGCTGCATGTGTCTTCTTGTAGAGTGTGTGAGGTTTGTGTGGAAGCTTCTCCGTATGCTTAATGCTATTTCATTGATTATTGTGTATAACGCACTGACGCTACACAGGCGATGATGAGCGCCATAGTGTAGTGCTGCGGATTAATTTTGACTACCTTGGGATCTTTATTGAGCGCCTAAATATCGAACGCATGCGCGTTGCGGTGTAAGTGTGAACTGAAATTTGCCACAGGGCATATCTGACCTGGCAAGGTTCCTCAGATTTGAGATTTGTGTGGAATTTTCTTCGCCGTACGCTTGCGGCTTTGTATCATCCAGTTAAAAATCACCAAGTTACATTCCTTCAGTTATATTTTGCAGTTACAAGTATTTTAAATACCTTCGCTTGCCTAGCTTTCATGCTTTGGGCGCGTTGCGCTGTCTGCAACTTGGTTTCGTTTTCCGAGATAGCCTGCCATAAGCAAAAAACGACAGGAAGTTCTCAAAACACCGTTTTCGTAATATATAATTTTTCCTGCCATTCCACCGCAGCAGCGTAAATATTTTTTTGGTGTAAAGAAAACTTTTATAATATGCAATCTCAAGGACACTATCAACGAATACTATCAACGTTATTCGTCAACACTATCAACACTATCAACGAAAAAAGTCACGTGATAGGACGAACAACGCATTTTTCAGCTTACTGCCACGACTAATTATTGCCTTTACCTCTGTATCATTGAAGAACTTGGCAAGTGCCGAGTTTCATGAGATTAAAAACGCCTCAAGTTTTCTGCACGTGCTATGGAAGTGATAGTAAGCTCGAGCTGCTTCGGGCAATACTCCTTCACGGTTTTTTGAGCGGCTGCCCACGATTCCGTTGGGTCACCGTTAGCGATACTAGTAAACAAAAAGTTCGACATTGGCGACCGATTTTCTAGACCATCGATCTTGTCCCCTATAATTAAAATTTTGTTGCAGCTAGTGGTGGCCTCCGAAGAACAAGACGACTTAAATTTGTTCTTCAGATCGACAATCTGGCTTAGCATTTCAGACAGTCTGGCATCATTGTTTGCAGGGAGTTGTGCAGAAATACAAGGCACTAACCTAGATTGAACTTCAGTAACACATTTAGAAAGCGAATCGTAATTGTTTTTCAACGTAATATGAATGTGCAAGACCTTATTTACGGCTTCAAGAACAGAAATATTTGAAGCGTCCATCCGCTTCACTGCATTGAAGAAAAAGTCAAGTTTCTCTTCCTGAGGCTTAGTCATGGGCACTGTGTTTGAGTCAATATCATCATGAAGCAATACAGGGCGCCAGAGGTACTTTGCAGCCGTGCGAACAGGCTTCAAAAACAAGAACAAGGGGGCCACGACACCGCAGTTACACAAACGTCATTGTCACGGTATCCGTGCGTATTAATATAACTGACCTGCAGAAATACGAACGGTGAGCGCGGTCCGTCGCCCGAAGTGGCGTCGAAATGCGCGCGTTTATGTCCACCCCACGAAGTGGCCGGGGGCCCAATTCTCTAAAAATGGGCCGTCTTCTTGAAACGACGCGGTAGCGCCATGCAAATGCATGTGTTTTTGTTCGGGAGGCGCCGCTTTGAGGGGCGGAAAATGTGGGAGCACCACGTTGAGGATCACTGTAAATAGGCCGCAAAGTGACGCGCACTGCACCCCGTAGTTTTAATTGTCGCTTCGCGCCCTGTTTACAGTGATCCTCCACAAGGTTTCCACCTGTTTGTTGCTCCTCAAAGCGGCGTCCCAACCCGAGAACACATGCATTTGTATCGCGCTACCGCGTCGTTTCAAAACGACGGCCCGTCGTTTCAGATAATTGGCCCCGGGACAATGGAAGCACTTTCTTTGTAGCCAGGAAGGAAACCGGTAGGCCACCGAAAGTTCGGGTGCTGCCATGAAAACTGCAGAATGGCCGTCGCCGAACGATGGCCTGTCAAAGACGGCACATACTTTAGTACGCCAGTCTTGCTAGAACGTCACGAACAGCTTTTAGATCTGTAAGAGTCCTGAAAATAGTTTAGCACGCTTTTTCAGTAGAGCAAACCGCCTTCTAGAAGGTACACGGTTGCTGAAATCGTCCCCTGAAACTTATCCTCTTTTCCTACTCTTCAGCGCCTTTACTAGCTTCCGTTTAGTTACTTGCAGGACATCGCGGCATAAGCTAATGAGTTCAGTTGTGTTCAGTTGTGCAACATCGCCGTGCAACGTCGCTGCAACGACTCCTTGTGTAGAATCGTTCTGCTGCCTATGTTGCATCGTCCATGTTTTTTTTTCCGAAATCGCTAAAAAGCGCAACACTGGAAACGGGACACAAACCGAACAAGCAATCGTCCTGTTCCGTTTGTTTTCGGCTTTCAGTGTGGCGCTTTTGGGAGGCTTTGACATTCGAATTTACCTACTGGTACAACTCGCCAATTTATTGCGCCTAATGTTATCCTGTTCATCTCTGAATGCGCACATTATGCCTGCAATAACGAGCTTATTGTTTGTTGTCTTAATGCTTCATCTAGTCTCCAGCGTTTTCTCGATCAGTGACATGTTGTACGCAGGAATTACCATCATTGTAGTTTTATTATTTCGTTTTGAGAGTTTCGCTAATTCAGTGGGAGATATCGTAATTGTCAATTTTATATTACATCCCTGAAAAAGTGTCTTTTTTTGTGTTTTATCTCGCCATCATGTTTCTTGCATGCCGGTTTTCCCACAGATGCTACCGAGTCTGTGATTGCCGTCGTTAGGTTGTCACTCAGCGCGCCAACGGTCTCGTTTTTCTCGTCAGTTAAAAGTGCGAGTTTATTCTGTAAGGTTATTTTTAACTCCTGTGACCTGCTTCTGACTCACTGCATGGTTGTTTTAGTAGGGCGCCCTTAGTTTCCTCTTTCTATCTTCAAATGTTTGTGTTATTTTTCCCAGTGACTCGCTGGTTGGAGGGACGGCAAGGCTGAAAGTTATGCAAGTGTTGCTCGAATAAATAGGCATCTGAGAAAAAAGCGATGCGGGGCCCGCTTGCAGAAGCGGCTGAGCTGACACATTGGCACCAACAAAGCTGACACACCTCCATGTGTAAGCTTCGAGACCGCATATATCGCGGTGAATGGTGTTGTAAGCGACCAGCACTTCGAGAGGAGGGGGCCGCCAGCGAGCTTATGTCAGCTCCTAATTTTCGCCCGATTTAATGGCGTGGCACGTGTTTTAAAGAAAATTTCGCGAAAACTTAAGCAGTTCTAATGAGCACTGATTTCTATAGATATGATATCCGACAGGGAGCACCAGGTTGCAACATAGCATCAGGGACACAGTATATCTCTGCACGCGACCAGTGCCTGAGTGGAGCAGAAGATACAGTATTTTAAGCTCGGAATCTGGCGTACGGATATTAAACAAGTTTTTTTTTGTCATGTAATCAACAGGAGCACTCGCTGCCGTCAAAAACAAACTACTCGTTGTCCACTTTACGCGGCACTCGCGCAGGCGTTGTACGCAGACAAGCGCGAGCGTCCGTTTTAGGAGTATAAGTTTTTATCGAGACGCAATGTATCTGCATGGCACGGAATAGCCAATGGAAATGACCAATGACAATGAAATCATCGTTTTGATACAGTAGCCTTAATCGATAAAAGATTAGAAACCGTTTAAATCTTTAACACAACCCGGCGGCGTAAGCTTATTCCCTGTATTTAAATATTGCGGGCCAAAGATTGCGCAGGCAATCTTATCTTCTTCTTCCCCAGGCAGAAAGTCGCACCATAAGAAAATATTATTGTGTGGGATTTAGGCGGTATCCCTTCCGACGTGTTTTTAAGTTGCGTGTATGTGAGGCAAATACAGTAGAAGTACGACACATATTGATGTCATCAAACTACAACAGTACAAGCACAATTTTTTAGGAACGTATCCTCGGTAGGTAAACTGATATTCTGAAAAAGGCACCATTGAACCACTTATGAATGCGAATTGCAGCCTCGTCTGCGAGTCACATAATGCTCACGTGAACCGCCACATCGTACATGATTTCCCATAAGTGGGCGAGCCTAGCTTCGTAAACGTTTTGGTTGTCGCGACACTCTGTGCGTATTATGTACTAGTAATTAGTTACAATTTGTTTTTAAACAAATGCTATATTGCTTGGAATAGTTCTTCATAGGTAGGCATTCGGTCCTGATACCAGTGCAGGTTAGTTCAAGATAGAAGCTGCGACTGTTCCAAAATCTCGAAGCTGGTTGCGTTGACATGGAAGGGGGTTACCTACTACTGGACATCGTCGTCCGAGTGCTTGGAACATGTGGCGAAAGCAGTATTCGCCATCTGAAGGGTCATTTAGTGTGCAGGCTTTCTGAATATACTGGATATTTTTGCCGTCCGCTTTTTTTTATAAAAAAACACTGGCGTCTTTGGGTTACCCCTCTCTTTTAGCGCTACAGTCCATACGCTTGAGTTGGTATGTATTAGCATGATTAACACAACCTTTCCGTTATAAAATTAAATAACATGAACGCACCTTGTACTACCAAGCACATTCGCCTGTGAGAATGATTAAAGCACGCCCCTGGACATAAAGGCAAGCGCTTGTAGGCTGCGAGGAGCCTGAAACGACACTGCTCTCCTTCTTGAAGAGATCTCGTGGCAATCCCCTTGGCATGACTTAAAGGTTACGGGGTGATATACATAAACCGGTATGCTGGGTAAGTGCACTCGGGGGGCGAAGAATAGCTATTAATGCGGAGAAATTAAAGCGACGTCTGTTGCCATTATTTCTGACTGCAAAATAATTTTTTATCTTAGTCAAATGTGCGCAACATGTGGCAATTAATCTATCCCGCAAACAGCAGCAGTATGCAGTAGATGATAGTATTACAGAAAAGAGGAAGATCAAGGGAAAGGAATGCATTTTGAACAAAAGGACGAACAAATCTAGACCCCTGTATTTTAAAGCTGTTTTTTGCTGTAGTAGAACAGAGCCCAAAAACTAAGGGTTTATTTGTGGCCGCGTTTACCGAACATTTAAATCTCAGAGCTTTACATTCTGACACTGCAAGTCTACACATTGTTTTTTTTTTCATCTGGTCTTTGCTTAGTCACCCTAAATATTCCAAGTGCTAGCAATATACCTCTACCTGCCATATTGCCTCTGGCTCTGTATATCGCAATACGCCTGTGCCAGAAAAATCTCGTGTTCGCTCAAGGAAGAAACTGCCAGACAAAATGAAAGAACTTGCGGGGACCGCCAGGAATCGAACATGTACCCGAATGGATTTTTGTAGAGAGAACACGGCATCTTAAAGACTAAGCTACGCCCACACGAGGAAATGGGGAGAGAGACGGGGTACTCAACGATCAAAGGGGCGGGTCAATGAAAGCCTTCAATCAACGTCCTCGTCAGCACGGCAAACCGCAGAATGTATGATAACTGCGTTCACATAATTTGAATTAACGCCGAACGGAACAGCGTCTCGGAAGGGGAGGGAATGCAGGGTGCGCTTTGCCGGCCCCGCTTAAAACAAGAATGAGGGTTAGACAGTGAGAGATATGACGCCCTTGACAAGCTTGCCTCTCTCCTCCTTACTGTTGGCCAGGCGCTCGTCTCCGTTTTCTTTCTGCCGTCGCTGCTGCAGTCTAGACGCCGACGCCGCAAAAGCCAGGTGACGGCAACCAGGGTCTCTGGTTTCACTCTTTGTACTGCCAGGTGTGTAAATTCAAGGGACCGTGCATCGGCAATCGTCGTGGGTGTCGAATGCAGTTCAAAGTAGCCACATTCAAATCATAAATTTGAGCCACGTCCTTGTTCCCTTTTGTGAAGAAAAATGGTAAGTCTGGTTCATTCAATCCCTGCAACGTAGCTCGCAGTTTTTGTAGTGTTTACGAGATTAAACTTTTTTTTTTGGTATCATATTCAGAGCTGGTCATCAGGCGTCACTTGCTGAAATGGGCCTGATGTACTCCTTGCAAACCTAGTTACAGTATAACCTCAGTATTTCGAATTGCGAGGGTATACAAAATTTGTTCGAATTACCCGGAGTTCGAACTTGCACGGATCCCTTCGAGTGGAGATACAGCACACGCTACAGCAGAAACGCATGCGCCATAAACTTGATGGTATTGCACGTACTTCGGAGTGCACTGTGAATAATTGCCTTCTGCGAAATATAGCATATATAATGGTCAGTTCCAAATGCAAACCCGAAAAAGCTTGCGCGAATTTCCCGACTACGACACGTAGCGCGAAGATCGCGTAGTTTATACCGGCTGCTTTGATGCACGTGGTGCGAGCACGCGGTCACGGATTTGGAAATCTGACGAGGCTAGTCCCGCATTCAAGTTTCGGCTTCGGCTTTGAATTTTAGGAAAAGCCGTCTCTGCGGATGGGCAATAGCGCTCAAATTACCCGTGCCATGTATTGCAGGTTTGAATAAACAAGATGTTCCCCATTAAAATACACATGACTTTTCTGGACCAAATAAACCAGTTTGAATTCTCCCTTGCTTCGAATTCAGAGACATCTTATTAACGAGATTCGATGGCATTTCAGTTTGAAGCGAAAGGTCCGTTTGGCTTGGTTTTAAAAATGCTGTCGCAAACTTGTTTTATGATATCTTGGTTACTGCAGGATTAAATTCAGTTTGTCACTTGCGCAGACGCACGCACAATCTTCGTAGCTGTGCGTGCAATACATTTCGATACTTGACAGCCAAGAGACGGCGAAGCCACCGTGAACCTCTTGCCTAGTCACCAATGTAGCGCAGCCGCAAGTTTCCGACGAAATTAGCTGCTTATTGCCCCATAGGTAGTACCACGTTAAGTGGAATGACGCCGCACCTGCCACACTAGCTCTCTGGCGGCTCGAGTATTAGCGACGGCAATATGACATCTGGAGACATGGCGTATAGGAGCTTTTGCTCTGAAAAGTGCCACTTGTGGTGAGCGTGGTACAGGGGTAAGTGGAGGCAGCATACATTAGCCAGCCGTGCTTTTGCACACCAAAAATTCAAACTTCCGGGATATTGTGGACTTTGCCGACAAACCGCCAGTCGCCCCATATGGGCACGAACAACGAATATTTTGCCCTAAATGTACCGAAACGTGTAATTTTCCGGACAACACTTTCCGCTTCAGAGCCGTGGTATGACTCCGGGACGATGTCATTTGGAATCTTAAGCCACGTGAATACCTTCAGATTGGATGGGAATTTGCTTGACTCCCACCGAGATGACAAACTTTAATCTTGGAGGTCATAAGTTTTCATGTAGTCTGCAGCGGAAGCAATCTCGAATGCCAGAGTTTATGAAGAAAGGGTAACACTTGCAGAGATGCAAGCAGACGTTCTCACACGCAGCAGGAATTTAAGCCACGGAAGCATTTGGCGACAACTCCGGTCCTATTTAAATGAATTAAAGCTATTTTTTGCGTCTCCTGGACTTTTCGAGCTGCTCTCTTATTCAGGCTATTTTTCTTCCTTTGCATTTCCGAGAAATCGCCTAAGCCTCACTGGGACGTCTTTGTAATACAACATTAATACAAAGACGAGCTATCTGTGGCCATCATGTCTTAGAACCTAAAGCAAAATATTGGGACCAAGAGCTCCCAATAAGCATTACGCATTGTATGAATAATCCAGTGACATGCCAGATAGCTATAGATATATGGCCGGCCCAGGCTCTGGGGTTATTCGGTGCCTTAGCGTGGCGGACACCGCGGGGGCAGTTTTTATTACCCACATGGGTCTCCTATCGTAAATATGCTTAACAACCCTTTGACGTAGTCACCTATCCAATTAAAAAAAAAGTGACGTTCATCTTCACTGTCAAGTGATTTTACAAAAGCTGAAAGTTTTGAAACGCAACGGAACGCTTCCTTCAGACTACTGACGAAAAAGCCATTTGGTGATCTATGCACGTAAAGGAACAACGTGACATGCAGTTCGGTTGGCTGAAACATAAAATGACATGATTCCTTAAAGTTACTACAACTGTAGCGACCCGGCCTAACTGTAACGTGAAGGGCGAAGTGTGGTACACCCATACATTCCTGGGCATGTTCGACATTTTTACTGGTGCTTTTCTTAATGGTACGAAGTTGCCGCTATCATCAACTAGCCTTGAAATCACGTGCACTCTGTTATTTGGGGGGGAGGAGGGGGGCTGAGTTCCAGGCAGTAGGAAGGGACTACCGTACTTAGCGAACCTGCTTTCTGCTGTTATATGTCGTCAACTAAGTTTCCTAGGATATGTGTTATAAGTACACAGCTAACCGCAACCTAGTGTGGTGTACATTGGCCACATCTAACGCTTTTCTTAATTTTTATTGTACGGTTTAACGCGCCGACGCAACGGAGGTGGTGAGGCGCACCGTAGTTGAGGGCTCCGGACTATTTTTGACCCCCTGGAGATCTTTTACGTGTGCGGGAATCTCGTCCACACGGGCGTTTTTGCTTTTCGCCGCCATCAGAAAAGCTGCCTCCGTGCTCGGGAATTGCAGTCGCGTCACCGGGCTACGCGGTACAACGCCTTAGCCACTGAGACTCAATTTCTTTTAATTGAGGACAACGATCTTTGAAGCTCTTCTCTACATTTCTTAAGACAATCTTGAGGATTTGGGAGGCCCTTGTTTGGAACAAAGAATTTGGTTCACTTATTAAATTTGCCCATTTCAGAGAATTCGGTAAAAAATTTGAAGTTTGTTCCATTCATGACAAAACGTTTGGTTCTTGGGTACCGTTAAATATAATCGTGGTAAGCCCTTGAGGACGAATCGCACCTTCGGACGAGACTGCAGGGGAACTGGGACCCTTGCTGTGAACTTCATCGATCCGAACCTTGAGAGATATTGCTTTCATGAAGAAATTCACGACCGTCTCGCCTTCATGCGACCGTGGTATGCGAACGCGGAGCGTTTCCTTTGATTGAAATGCAAGCAAACGTGGAGAACGTACGCGTATGCGTTTAATCAGCTGGGACACGCGCCGTTTGCGCGAGCAGCCAAGGGTGCTCCCACACACCAGGGCCGCAGAAGGAATGTGTCCAGAAGAAGGGGGGGGGTGGCGAGGGAGGGGGTGGTTTGGTGTCAGAGGAAGGATAAAAAAATGACTGAAGATATTGTTGAACCACAGAAAGAAATGGAATGGAGACATTATTAAAGCACCTGCATTTAATGCCGTCCTTGGGCTGGGGATATAGTAGGAAAGAATGCATTAGGGTGGAGAAACGTGGAGAGGTAAATTTGGAATATGCAGAAGAAAAGTTATACCTTGTCACTAAGACTGATGCCACTTCGCAGAAACAAGAACACAATCCCAATCCTGGCGTCATGCTATGTCTGTCAGAAGAAAGCGACGGGAGTGCAAAGCGTGGAGGTGACGCTCTAATTTTAGGGGGTGTTCTCGGCGGTCACGAGTCTTAAGAGTGCGTGGTGCAGGTTCAAGCAGACGAGCGGGTACTGGCGGGCGGAAGATTGCACTCGGCGGACCGCCGCAGCAGAGCGCCCATCGGCAGAAACAAACACTCATGGCAGCAACTTGCGGCCGACGAATATCGCTAACCGATGCGCCCGCCAGGTAGTGACATAGCGAAAGAAAACACGTCCGCACCCATGACGTGAGGAAACAAACTCCTGTCTTCAGAAGTACAGGCAGGTGGGAATGGCCGAAGCGCGTGGAAGCCGCGGGGTGCCAACGACTTTCGTTTGTCGGCGTGTCCATTTGCGGGGACGGTCAGAGTAGGTACCGGCGTTCGAAAAATTCGGTGTTCTTTGGACACGCAGGGCTGTTTCGTATAATTCTACTTGACTCCACCTTGAAAATTTCGTTGTCGATTGCAACGTTCTAAACTCTGATTTTCACGTATCATTGTTTTATTGGGGGGGTGCGGTTTCTTTGCGTTTCGGGACCGTTTGGGAAGTGTTACTTTGGAGGCTCAGTTCTGGTGTTATCGCAATCCTGTGCACTAAGACTGGTAGTTACATTGCTTTACTTGAAATCAATACCCTAATGGAATAGTGGCAGATGCAAAGCCAGGAACAGATGGCGGCCAGACAGACTTTATATCTTGAGAAGAAATCAACAACCATTTCACACTAATCCCTCATAATTTTAATAAACTCTGAATCATAGACTCTAGTGTATGCACACGCGCCGCACTGAACTTAACAAAATATTTGGAGTGATTGTGTTTCTCTCATTCCGGAGATTCTGGAACACACGGATAGTGTGCGGTGCTTGGCATTTCGTGGTGTACTGCAACATTTCAGATTCGACAATGGCGTGTAGAGCAAGAAAAAAAATAGGTGATGTTTGCATATGAGGCTTCATTAGAGTACCTTTAACAACACCAAGAGCAAAATTTTATTGTATCTGAACGAGCAGTTTTAAATTTTAAACTGGAAGTTTTTCATAAGTTTACAAGACGTCCTTCACACACTATCCAAAACGTGTTTCACATGTGTTTTAAATTTGAGCTGGATTGTTTGACGTTAACAAAACATGATTGAGATCATCTAGGTATGATTACCCAGCCGGACATTGACAAATGTATAACACGTCTGCACAACAGCACCCGTTTTTGCGAAGTCGTTTGTTAGCCTTTCTTTGGGCTCGGATATACGCAGCATATACGCTTCAAAACCGCTTTATCCTACCTTGGTTTCGATCATACCGCAATGGCCACGTGGTGCTGAATTTTCTTCCAGTTACCACGCGTGAAACTAGGCAGCGCATAGCTCGTAACCACGAAATCGATTGAGATTTTTTAGAACGCTATAGATCTAGCAAACCAAACGAGAGATAAAGCTGTATGTAGCACGCACACATCTAATTGACAATTAGATTTTTTAGAACTCTCTAAAGCTTTTACACACTCCATTCGCAAAATGATTGTATAGATGAAGTTAATCATATTGTCACGAAGACAAGGACGATGCAGTGGTGTTGAATGAGAAACACGTTTATTGGAGCGAACTTGTGCTCCCCTAACAACTCAAAAGAATACAGAGGCGGCGAAGCAGCGGTCAACAAAGTGACTTGCACAGGCGAGTGTCGTCGAATCGAATGCCCCGGCGTCCGCACTGCAGGCTTTTTATCTTTTGGCGCGCGTGGTTCTCGAAACGTCGATTCGCATTGAGAACATAGTAGATCCAAGAAGATTATTCTGGGCTGTTCACGTTAGATCGGAATGCTCTCCCTATCACAACAGATAACACATGCGGCACAGAAAGAAAGAATGGAACACGCGCTTCCCTTGGCGCAGAGATAACACAGACCGGCGCAGCCGGGCGGTAAAAGCAAAACACAAATAAACAAACCCAATGTATGGTTCGCGGCATTACCCCCCCCTCTAAGAGTGCATCGACCCGATGCTAACATAAGCGACAGTCCGAACAAATGAAAATAAAAGTTCGTCATCGTCCGTAGAAAGGTTTTAAGCGAACCACGTGGACGACTTCAGGCCGCGTGCGTCGTCGTGATGTGCCGGAGTCACCATCGGGGATCACTTCGTAGGTAAGTTGGCCAACACGTCGTAGAATCTGGTAGGGTCCGAAATACCGTCGCAGGAGCTTCTCACTGAGTCCGCGTCGTCGGATGGGAGTCCAAACCCACACACGATCCCCTGGTTGGTACTCGGCGTCTCGGCGTCGGAGGTTGTAGCGGCCCGCATCCACCAGCTGCTGGTCCGTTATACGAACTCGAGCGAGCTGGCGGGCCTCCTCCGCACGTTGAAGATATCCGTGGACGTCGGCGTTGAGGTCGTCGTCTTCTACGTGCGGAAGCATGGCGTCGAGCATCGTAGTCGGCCTTCTACCGTAGACAAGCTCGAACGGCGTCAGCTGTGTCGTCTCCTGGATAGCCGTGTTGTACGCAAACGTGACATACGGGAGCACTTCGTCCCAAGTCTTATGTTCAACGTCAACGTACATTGACAGCATATCTGCGATTGTCTTGTTCAGACGTTCTGTTAGTCCGTTCGTTTGGGGGTGGTACGCCGTCGTTCTTCGGTGATCCGTGTTGCTGTAGCGTAATACTCCTTGCATCAGCTCCGCAGTAAATGCCGTTCCGCGGTCTGTGATTAGGACTTCCGGGGCTCCATGTCGCAGCACAACTTGGCTTATAAAGAACTTCGCCACTTCTTGTGCAGTCCCCCTCGGAAGAGCGGCGGTCTCTGCGTAGCGCGTCATGTAGTCTGTCGCTACGACAATCCACTTGTTCTGTGATCGTGACGTAGGGAACGGGCCTAAAAGGTCCATTCCAATCTGTTGAAATGGTCTCGATGGGACGGCGATCGGTTGCAGAAGTCCGGCGGGTCTTGTCGGCGGCGTTTTTCGTCGCTGGCAGTCACGGCAGCTCCGGACGTAGTGGGTGACGTCAGAGGTAAGGCCGGGCCAGTAGTACCTCGCCTTGATTTTTCCAATAGTGCGGGCTGTGCCCAGATGTCCGGAAGACGGGTCGTCGTGGCACGCTTCCAAAATTTCGTCACGAAGGTCCGCGGGGATGACGAGAAGGTAATTCGCTCTTGTTCCGGGGCTGAAATTCTTCTTCACAAGGACGGAGTTTCTCAGGCTGAATGCTGGTAAACTGCGTTTGAAGGTCCTAGGAACGGCAACGTTGCATCCCTCGAGGTACTCGATTATGACGCGTAAGTCGGGGTCGGCACGCTGCTGGGCGGCTAGGTCGCTCTCCGTCACGATCCCGAAGAACGCGCTGTCTTCATCAGAGTCTTGTGGTGGTGGGTCGACGGGGGCGCGGGACAGGCAGTCGGCGTCGGAGTGTTTCCTGCCGGATTTATAAACGACTGTAACGTCGAACTCCTGCAGGCGCAAGCTCCACCGCCCAAGACGGCCAGAGGGGTCCTTCAAATTGGCGAGCCAACACAGCGCATGGTGGTCTGTTACAACCTTGAATGGCCTTCCATACACGTATGGGCGAAATTTTGAAATCGCCCATATAATAGCCAGGCACTCTTTCTCAGAGGCAGAATAGTTTTTCTCCTCCTTCGACAGACCACGGCTAGCATAGGCGATTACCCTTTCGCAGCCGCTTTGCTTTTGGACAAGGACGGCACCCAAGCCTATATCACTGGCGTCCGTATGCATTTCCGTTTCGGCATTTCCGTCGAAATGAGCGAGCACGGGCGGGCTTTGCAGGCGTTTTTGCAGCTCGCCGAATGCTTTTTCTTGGTCGTTTTCCCAGCTGAAAGGGGTGCTATCTTTCGTCAAGCGCGTGAGTGGCTCTGCAATGCGTGCGAAGTTTGCGACGAAGCGCCGGTAGTATGCGCACAGCCCGAGAAATCTCCGCACGCCCTTCTTGTCTTTTGGCCTTGGGAAGTTCGCAATGGCTGAAGTTTTTGCCGGGTCAGGTAGGACTCCCGCGGCGTTGACGACGTGGCCCAAGAACTTGAGTTCCCCGTATGCGAAACGGCACTTTTCAGGCTTCAGCGTCAACCCCGACGTACGAATGGCCTCGAGTACAGACTCCAACCTTGCAAGGTGTTCGTCGAAAGTCCGGGCGAATACCACTACGTCGTCGAGGTATACGAGGCAGGTGTGCCACTTAAGGCCAGCTAGCACAGTGTCCATGACTCTTTGAAACGTCGCTGGTGCTGTGCACAGCCCAAACGGCATCACCTTGAACTCGTATAGGCCGTCTGGGGTTATAAATGCAGTCTTCTCTCGGTCTCTCTCGTCCACTTCAATTTGCCAGTAGCCGGTCTTCAGGTCCATCGATGAGAAGTACTTCGCGTGGCAGAGGTGGTCGAGGGCGTCGTCGATTCGGGGGAGGGGGTACACGTCCTTTTTCGTGATTTTGTTCAGTCGCCGGTAGTCAACGCAAAACCTTAATGTGCCGTCTTTTTTCTTTACGAGTACGACGGGCGCAGCCCAGGGGCTTTTCGATGGCTGTATAATGTCATCGCTCAGCATGTCGTCGACTTGAGTCCGGATGGCTTCCCGTTCGTGTGAAGAGACGCGGTACGGTGACTGTCGGGTAGGTCGGGCTCCATCTTCGGTTATTATTCGGTGCTTCGCTAGAGGGGTCTGACGTAGTTTTGCGCTCGACGAAAAACATTCGCTATAGCGACGCAGCAAAGCCAATAATTTTTTCCGTTGTTCTTGCGGTAGCGCCGGATTCACGTCGAATGGCTGCGGGAGCTTGAATGTTTCTACGGGTGTGCGTTCAAAGTCGGCGACTGCGATCACATCACTTGCTTCTTGCGTTTCTTCGAGGAACGCAATTGCAGCTCCCTTGTTTAAATGCTGGTACTCTTCGGTGAAATTAGTGACCAAAACGTGAGATTGGCGTTGCTTAAAGTGCGCAATGCCTCTTGCGACGGAGACACCGCGGTCGAGAAGCAACCTTCGATCACTCTCTACGATAGCGTCGATGTCAGAAGCAGCATCCTCACAGTAGACGGCGATCATCAAGCTTGCGCGGGGTGGCAGGGTGATGTGATCGTCGGCGATCCTGACAGCAGCACGGTGATCGGGGTTCGGCTGCGGCGTCGTGGAGTGATTGGAGGAAAATGTTATCGACTTGGTCTGCAGATCAATTATTGCGCCGTTGTCCGTCAAAAAGTCCATTCCGAGAATCACGTCGCGGGAGCAGTTAGGCAGAACGACGAACGCCGCAGGGTACGTTGTGCCGTCTATGGTGACGCGCGATGTGCACGTTCCACTTGGCGTCACGAGGTGGCCTCCTGCTGTGCGTATGTGCGGACCGTCCCATCTGGTCATAACTTTCTTCAGTTTAGACGCAAATGGTCCGCTCATTACCGAATAGTCAGCTCCCGTGTCTACGAGGGCGACTACGTCAAAGCCGTCGATGGACACCTTGACGTCAGATGCAGTCGTCCTCGAGTTGCGGGTTCGTCGGGGCGTCGTATCTCTGCTTGTACGTGTTGATGCTCGGGCACTGTGCATCGTCGTTGTCGTCGTCTTCTCAACGGACGTCTTGGTCAGGTCGGGTACGCGTCGCGCCGTGTAGCTGTCGTCGTGTTCAGGAGTCTCGTTAGGGCTAGGTCGGGTCGTCGGGATGAGGGCATGTCGTGAATGATGGTCTTCAGCGAGTCGCTGCGTCGTTGGAGGGTTTTCATTTTTCCGCCGTTGTGCAACTTTACCTCCCGAAGTTGCTGCTTTTAGTTTCCCCCGCGTGGGCTGGGGGACCTTCCACGTGAGAAGTCAGCAGTGCTGCGGCGGTTTGGTGACTGAGACGGGTAGGGCGACGGTGAACGGTTGAAGCGGGCTGGTCCTCGGTTGGTGTTGGAGAGGTATTCTTCGATCTCAGCAGGGCGCTGGCCGTATCGGGGGCGTGGGGCGTCGACGGAGAACCCTCGCAAACCGAGCCTCTTGTAGGGACAGCGACGGTAGATGTGGTCGGCCTCTCCGCAGTGGTAGCACAGCGGGCGATTATCGGGCGTTCGCCACACGTCGGTCTTCCTTGGCGTCTGGTATTGGTCTACAGGGCGTCGGGCGGGCGGCGTTGGACGGCGGTATGGCTCAGCCTCTTGACGACGGGTTGGAGCAGGGCGGGGTTGACGAACAGCCGAGGAGTAGGTCATGGCTTGTGGTTCGCGGGGTGCTTCCGACGGCGTAGAAGTTCCCAGTGCGTTTTGGACTTCTTCTCGGATTACGTCGGTCAGGGAAGCCACTTGAGGTTGCGGCGTCGTTGGAAAAAGCTTCCGAAGCTCCTCCCTGACCACTGCTCGGATGGTCTCTCGCAATGTATCGGAGCTTCCATTTGCAGCACCGATGGTCTCCGAGAACAGCGCGTTGACAGGGCGGTCGTACTGCCTCGTTCGAATTTCTAGCGTCTTCTCCATCGCGGCCGCCTCAGACGCGAATTCGGCCACTGTCTTCGGAGGGTTACGGACTAGACAAGCAAAAAGCTCTTGCTTCACTCCTCGCATTAGAAACCTGAGCTTCTTTTCCTCGGTCATTTCAGGGTCCGCACGACGAAAAAGTCGCTTCATCTCTTCAACGAAAATCACGACTCCTTCGTTGGGGTGCTGCGTTCGAGTTTCAAGCAAAAGCGCAGCTCGCTCTTTTCTCACCACGGTAGTGAAGGTCTTAAGGAACTCCCTCTTGAATTGAGTCCAGTCGGTCAAAGAGCTCTCATGGTTCTCGAACCAAGTTCGAGCAGCATCTTCTAAGTAAAAGAAGACATGCCGGAAAGTTTCTTCGTCGTCCCACCTGTTGAAGATGCGGACGCGCTCCAACTTCTCCAACCATTCTTCTGGGTCTTCTGCGGGGGCTCCTCGGAACGATGGCGGTTCTCGGGGCTGCTGCAGGATGATTGGCGACGTTGTTTCTTGCACCATGGTGTTGGTTGCAGCGTTCCTTCTCTTGGGCCCTTCTGGCAGAAGACCGAACTCGGGCGGTAAATCTTGCAGGCGGGGGCTGGCTCTTGTTGGACTGGCTTGGCGGCTTTTCGAGGTTGTAGTGGGCATGAAGGGTGCGTACCCAGCACCTCCACCAGATGTCACGAAGACAAGGACGATGCAGTGGTGTTGAATGAGAAACACGTTTATTGGAGCGAACTTGTGCTCCCCTAACAACTCAAAAGAATACAGAGGCGGCGAAGCAGCGGTCAACAAAGTGACTTGCACAGGCGAGTGTCGTCGAATCGAATGCCCCGGCGTCCGCACTGCAGGCTTTTTATCTTTTGGCGCGCGTGGTTCTCGAAACGTCGATTCGCATCGAGAACATAGTAGATCCAAGAAGATTATTCTGGGCTGTTCACGTTAGATCGGAATGCTCTCCCTATCACAACAGATAACACATGCGGCACAGAAAGAAAGAATGGAACACGCGCTTCCCTTGGCGCAGAGATAACACAGACCGGCGCAGCCGGGCGGTAAAAGCAAAACACAAATAAACAAACCCAATGTATGGTTCGCGGCAATATTATGTCGAACAATATTTCGTAGTTTTAGAGAGCAGGCACTAATACCAAGCAATTCATACAGGGAACGTTCTAAGGAACAACTTTTTGGAGAAATGTTCGTGATTGCAAACCAGGCATTCAGTTTTGACCGCGGGAAGGACCTGTGGTATTAGTCATCTCAGTAGCAGGCTGTACAAGTTTTGAACAGTTTGGTTCGCAATATAATTTACCTTGTGTTTACAGCAGTGTCTTCATTTTTCGGTATAAACGCTAGCTCGTTTCTGTAATTTCAGTTTCCTATTATCCGTCTGAAGTCGCTCATAAGAAGTGCACAATAGCCAAAGGTGTTACACCCATTCTCTTTCGAGGGCAGAGTTTGCCTTGTAATTGTCCCGATTATGTTGAAAAGCGTTCTTTGGCAACAAAAATGTGATAGGAGGGTCGTTGCACTACATAATTTCGGACTGAGATTGAAGGTACGGTTTTCTCATGTAAGCTATACAATAGAGTCCCGCTGAATGAGAATTCCAGGCTTAAAAAGCTTGAGCCTAAAATCAGCGCACATAATAAGTAGGTGTAAGGTCGCGGTATAAACCAGAATTCAATACGCATAACATCTGTAACAGCCGCTGCTGGAACCCAACATCATTGGGAGTCTCTGTTCATTAGCCGTTAGCCAGACACGCGAAACGAAGGAAGTTGATTACCTGAGGGCGTTCCTTTTATCAAACTCTTAATGGGACAAGCAGACGATAGCGAGGATCAATCAGCCGAAAGCAATCACGCGCACGTGTAGCCAGTCTAAGAAGAACCGGAGAAGGAGCGCCGGCTGATTCAGCCGCACTAATGAGCTTCTGCTATGCGGTGTCTTTCCTGTATCGGCACCATCAGGCTCATTGAGTTTGAAGGCAACCTTCACACATGTCGGCATTCTGTAAAGGAATAGATACCGCATAATGCAAGCTTTTCTTTCACTATAAGTCTTAGTAAGGAGAGACCACGGGTCCTTTCCAATGAGTGGGTTTAATGAGAAAGGAACAAGAAAAAAAATCTGGACGATTATTCTTGCACACTCCACGATGCAAGGAGCCTTCTTACTCGTTGCAATTGTGCCTTGTACGGCAGTTCCTTTGATGATTACCTGTAAAAGGTTCCCTCTCGCCAGGAACTTGCTCAGTGACTTAAACTTGCGATGTCACATTAGTCAACAAGTTTTGGGAACGTTATCTTTGATGAGCACCACGTTGCCTTCCGATAACTCTTGGCTGCTTGCAGCTCTGCCTAGTACCGTTGATCCAAGCCCATTTAAGTATTCATCTCGCTATCCAGCCCAGCATTCTTCCTTGATGTGACGACCGCTTCTCTATACATCTGCAATGTCGCGGCTCTGTTCTTGGCTCGTTTAGTAAATGGCGATAGCAGTCCATTGGGGTGAAAAATTTTCGCCGTTGCCTGTAACACTGCTCGTTTGGTCAAGTTTGTCGTCATTCCTTGTGACATGCATTTTTCTACTGGGAATGACATCCTGTCCACTCAGTCGCTTGCACCTCATGCCAAGTATTGGTGTGCCCTGTTTCAATCGTGTTTCTTGTCGGGCTGTGTCCGTTTTATTGCAGTCTAATATAATATCTAGCTTTTCTTCATCCGACGCTCATTTTCGGAGGTTCATTGATGGTCTTTGAAAAACCTCTTTTGACTCCTTTTACAGCTTAACGGCTTCATCAATTTTATCAGCTAAACACATCTCATCGTCGACGTAAATTCCCTTCATCAGCTTCTCTTTGGTAATCGGGAATTCATCGGACATTTTCTCCAAGTGAGATGTAATCGTCGCCGCTAGTAGAAACATGCTTGGCGTTGTTCCAAATGTGACTCTGGTTATCCTCGATGTTTAGACATCGCTGTTCAGCCCGCCGTCATTTTTCCACCAAAAAAATCGTAATACGTCTCGGTCATTTTAGTAAATAGCTATTTGCACAAATGCTTTCGCAACGTCAGCCACTAGAGGTAACTTTTCTTTTCCATTATTGAAAAGTAGCCAAAGCATAACTTCACTGAAACCAGCTCTGCCTTCCAAATTGTCATTTAATCACTTTCCTTTTATTGAGCTCATGATATATGAAAAACTACTCGAACTTTCATCGTTTCCCTGTCGTCCAGTTTTACAGCGTGGTGCTGCGCGAAATAAAATAAATTTGAATGAGAACATCAATTTTCGTTCACGTTTATGGCAACTCCTGAACTGTAGTATTCTGAGAAGGGTTTGTCGTATTTTTCGATCAGCTTTTCGTTCTTGTTTAACTTCCCTGTCAGCTAGATGAGCCGTTTCATTCATATGTCCTTGTTGGTTTGCATGTACACATTCTCCTTTCACGGCAAGTTCACCATACACCATTCATGTTTTTCAACACCACCTATTGGAATTTTTGGGCAACCTTGCTACCTTTGTTCATCTGATTAGCCCTTCCTTCGTTCCATTGCCTTCAAAGCTACAAAATCGTTCTAGTTCTGCATTCAACTCCACCTTAGTTGCCTGAACCTCGAGTACCATCACTGCCTATGTCTCCTTCAGTATGATAGTACTGTCGCTCACTGGTCGAAGCACTATGCAGTCAAGCGTGGTATCAGCTGCATTTTGCATGGTCTAGAGTGTCGTATTTGTCCCGTGACCAACTGCGAGTAGTTATCTGACCCGATGAGAAGTCCGGTAGTACTAACGCCCTCCGTGTGAAACTCGTCATCCGCCAAGTTTAGCCTGAGTTTCCACATCTTGTCTCTGATGTTTCTGTCCAACGCTGGGTGAAGGCTGTGTGAGGGGCTCACTACTTTAAGGGCTTCGACTACTATAGAGCACATCTTTTCATGACTCTTTACCACCACTTTCACGACGTCCACAGATTGCCTTTTTTTGTTCTTCTCTGCACAGGCTCCAATTCTAAGCTTTTCTTGCCGTAGAGTCTTTGCTTGGATCTTTTCACCGAGAGATGTTTTGAAAGTTTCGTGACTACCACTACCAAGCGGTACTCGGCAGATCTCTTCTGATGCTTTTCCTTATACGCAACCTATTGATAGCGGCAGCAACACGTAATTTCTAGTAGGGGTTCTCACGAATTACCTTAGGGACGTTTCTGTTTGCTTTGTTGTGGCGGATTGCTCGCTGTTCTTGTGTTTTGTCTTGCATATCGGTGTTTCATGGTGGCCTTTGCATCTCTTGCAAAACACATTTTCATCGCAAATCCGCACCGGATGGGTCGAGTACATGTGATACATGACATGTTTTCGGCTAGCAGCTTCTTTTTTTTAAATTCATAGGTAGGCGTCTCATGGATTCTTTGGTCAGGCGGTTCGTTTGCTTGCAGAAAAGCAAGGCTTTGTGTGGAGAATTGTATAAACTAGCGGTCGTGCAGTATGGTTTTTTGCTCTCCGCCTTACGTCCCGTACCTGCTCCGTCCTGCTCCCGCTAAGTTTCCTCGCGGAAGCACACCTTTCCCGTGTGAATTCGATCACTTTTTGCAGCACATCGGCACTTTTCTTCCCCGTTGATAATGTCGTTTCTTTTCTGATACCGTTGATCTCTTTTCAGACGCCTCTTTTGCTTTTAACTGGGTCAGTACCTCTGCTGGCATAGACATTGGGGCGTAGTACTCTGTGTACACAGCAAGAGCACTCAGTGCCAATGTGCGCATCTGCACCTTTTGGAAAAGCTTTCGCACGCCTCCGTATGATACACTGTTCTAACCTTATTCAATCGTCACAGTTCTTTCATGTGCAGCCCCACAAATTGATCCTGTCTCCCTAGAGCCTATTACTATCTAAACTATTATCTAAAATAGGTTATCTAAACATAACCTATTACTATCTAAACTATGCAACCTTGGAATCCCTCTCAATATAATTTCCTGGGTAGAAAATTTCCTAAAAAACCGGAAGCAGTTCACAAGCGCTAACGATTATGACTCACCTCTCTCTGACGTAACGTCAGGTGTCCTCCAAGGCGCCTGCCTCTCCCCGCTTCTCTTTCTAATATACATAAACGACTTGCCTAATAACGTACTAACAAAATTAAGACTTTTTGCCGATGACTGCGTGCTGTACTCTCCAATCTATAAACCCGATGACAGAGCTAAACTTCAACATGATCTAGATATAATTGTAGCTTGGTGTGATAAATCTCTTATGCCATTAAACCTCACTAAGTGCAAAATGATGTCATTCACCCGTAAAATGATCCCAGCACAGTACACCTATAGCATAAAGTCTCTTCCCATTAGCCCTACGCTATCTTACAAATATCTCGGAGTGCATCTATCATCGTCGCTATCATGGTCAAACCATATTCAAATCATCTGTTCGGAGGCCTCACGCACCCTCGGATACCTGCGCCGGAACTTAAAATTAGCCTCACCAGATATTAAAAAGCTAGCTTATGAAACGTATGTCCGACCGAAATTAGAATATGCATGCTCAATCTGGCTCCCCTCACAAACTTATCTTACTAATGAAATAGAACGGATTCAAAACCGCGCTGCCCGTTTTATTTGCTCCCAGCACTCTAACGATATTAGCGTTACTGCACTAAAAGAATCATTGAACCTGCCGTCACTTGAATCTCGTCGCATCATTACTCGGTTGTGTCTTCTGCATGCTTTCTATTATCATCCTAAATCGCGGCACGTCCTGCTTCAACCATCACACAGAACTTCATCCCGCATAAACCACAGTCATCCTATCGCACCTATAAATGGACACACATCTGCAATGATTACCTCCTTCTTTCCCAATGGGATTACACTCTGGAATAAACTACCCGATAATTTAGTAACATGCATTAACCGCCAAGCCTTCCGCAATAAACTAAAAATTCACTTGTCACAATCTAACTAAATTTTTTATTCTCCTGCCAGTTTTTACAATAATTTTGAGGTACTGTTTAAAATGTTTCATATTTCTCTGAATGTTTACCCCTGTTACTTTACGTTTACCTTGCACTTTGTAATGTTTACTGTATACTTTGCATTTTGTATCCTTTGTATTATTATTGTTCTCTGAATGTTAACCCTTGG
Organism: Haemaphysalis longicornis; assembly: GCA_013339765.2. Classification (NCBI taxonomy): domain Eukaryota; kingdom Metazoa; phylum Arthropoda; class Arachnida; order Ixodida; family Ixodidae; genus Haemaphysalis; species Haemaphysalis longicornis. Next base: position 158,426,811 of record CM023452.1, read on the forward strand.
TACCCTTTGAGTTTTTTTTTTGTTTTGTTTTTGCGTTGTTTCCTATACTTTGTACGCCGCCCCCCCTTATGTAATGCCTTCGGGTCTTTAAGGTGGAATAAATGAAATGAAATGAAAAAATGTCTCTTTCAAAATCTTGGTCGCTTTCTCATGGTTGCTTTCGGCCGAGCACTGAAGTACTTCAATCGCCGCGGCGCCTTTGCTGGTCAGTGTAGACATGGGGTAGTTGAAGTTTGTTCATTGCTCCCATAAGGTATTAAGTGAACCGTTGATTCGTACTGCCTCCAAAATAAAGTCCGTTCAAGGGAATTTTCGCTGAACCTAATGATTTCTAATTTCGGCAGTTTCAAAAGCTGCGTGGAATCTTGCGCGCGGTGCGTCGCATAACTCGCCAATGAGATTTTCTGTTCTTGCAAGGGACGCGACATGCATGCCTTGCGTTATATAGTTCTCCGTCTTCGAAGGGATGGTCGCCATTCGGAAGTCATATTCTATAACTCTCGGAAATTCACATTCCTCCATTTCATCCGTTAAATAACCTTCCCTCTGTTTGTTGGACTTCTCCAGGATTGATGCCATAGCCTTTAACAGGGCTTGCGAAACAATCACGTGCTCCCTCTCGGCCCATTGCAGCATTTGATCCTCCGCCGCACTAACTAACAGTGGCATTTGCGTTCGCAACGCTCCTTTCTTCTTAGCCACGACATAATTGCTCATTCTCTTTTGTGAAGTGGAAATTCCGCTTACGTTTGAGGATCTGTTGCCTCCGTTGCTTTCGGCGTGCTGCGATCTTTTAGTGTTCTCTAGGCTTCTTCGCTGCTCCTCCGCCGTTGTCTCCAGTGCTGTTCGGTGGCAGGTTGTCTTCCTTGGGTACGACACCATCTTTACTAACGAGAGACCGCAGGTCCATCCCACTGAGTAGGTTTATTGAGAAAGCAATAGCAGAAAAAGCTAGATGATCATTGGTGCAGGCTCCACAAGGCAAGCCGTCTTGTTGCACCCTTGCATTGTGCCATGTACCTGAGATCCGCGCACGATGGTGGAGAGCTACTGAATAAAGTACCACATTTCTGCCTTTCTCTCCGGACACTAGCGTCGAGCGACCTTTATGACTTTCAAGGGCCTATTTTTTTCGTAGAAGAGAAACGTTTTTTCACGGCGCACATGTCAGCTGGTAAAGTTGAATTTGCCAGCTGGAGAAGGAGAAGTATCATAGAAACTACGTGTAGTAGAATATATTTTGCTGTTTATCCATTTCTACAGGAGCCAAACGAAGGCACTGATGCAGAGTCAGCAAGAAAAGTGCACCCTCGGCGTGTTGAGAGTAATGTGCGGTGATTAAAAAGAGTTGTTTTTTTTTCTCTGTGAAAAGCTTTAGACTTACACTTGCTAAGTGGCACTTGTTCACATTCAGTTGGGAACGAGTGCATGAAACCCCAACGACACTGTTCTAAAAATTTTACGCAGCATTATGAAGTAAGTAGTCCCCTGGAACGCGTCACCAGTAATTAGTTGCCATTTTCGTAACATGTAACTGCAACACTTTTTTTTCATTTAAAGGAATTTGTAGATAATAATGTTATTTTATCGCAGTAACTGTAACAAAAAGTACTGTCGCATTTACTTGAATTTTATTAAGAATTACCCTACAGCAACAATAAATCGACGCTGATGTACAATTGGGGCTTCCACATTTTTTGGGCTTTCTTCTTTCCCACTTTCTGTCAACCTTCCTCATTTCCACAACACTGCTCTCCTCTCAGTTTAGAAGAGGAGGTTGTTGGAAGTGTTCTTCCCTAAAAAAGACCGAGTCTAGAGGTTCATCTTTAGGGTGATTTGTAAAAACTTTCCCATTACGCTAACTCGAGCAAAAAAAAAATACACTGCGAATTAGAAATCTCCGGGAAAGGAAGCTGGCCTTCCTTTGTAAAGGGAGACCATCACAGAGACGCACACCGAGAACAGGGCACCCATAACGACAGCAACGGAGCATTAAAATGTTATAACAAAACAAGAGATGTAGGGGGGCAGGAGGGGGGGGGGGGTTAAAAGATATACGAACAACGGAGCGCTCAGCCTCCGCCGTATGTTGTACAGTGTGCAAAGACGGATTCCGAATTTTAAAGACGATAGTATTTCTTTGGTTACTTAAATGCATAAATTTTGCTCTCTTTGTCTGTCTGTCTTTCCGTGTCTCTGACTCGCATAGCTCACCTGGACAAAGTTAAACAAAGGCTACACAAAAAAACACCCGCATTTCCGCGAAGGGGAGCATGGGAAGTGCGAATGCACGGGTGATGCTATGAGGGGGAGTTATGTTGAACTGTGTTGGCATTCGCCCGTTAGTTGCATTTACCACCCCCGCGTGATCAAGTGGGGATTCATACACCCAGTTAGTCGTTCTCTGGAAATCTTGGGGAATTAAAGTGTATGTTCGAGGAGATCACACACACACGCAAGTAAAGTGAAACGACAGTATTCTTTATTCAGCACTTGTTGGTGTTGTCGTTGTAGTTGACGGTCATTATGACCGCCTTGTGGTCACTGAAATGTACGGTCAAGAGTTGTTGCAAGACCGCGCGTATCAGACAGTTCCTCGCAAATGCCAGGTCGATGTAGCTGCCGTTTATGGTGGTGGGAGATGCACGGGTGATGCGAAAGAATTCTTCTTGGCCAATCGCCCTAAGTGGGTATAGGCTAAAGAAATTTGGAACTCTTCTTGGCCAATCGCCCTAAGTGGGTATGTGGTGCGGACAGACAGACGGCGGTGGACGCGTGATTCAGGGTCGCTTAAGAAGTGCATTCGCACTTAAAATGAGCCACCCTACACAGCCACATCTAAATGTCCAAGTCCGGTGCAATATCCCTACTTGTCAATATTGTTGAACAACAAGACATTACGAAAATATAAGGCAGCTTAGCAATACGTAAGTGATATTTATATTGTTCCTTTATACAAAATTTTTAAATTTTTATATGCATAACTTTGGCGAAATTGAATACCACATCCACTCATCATCATCATCATCATCATCATCATCATCATAAACAGCCTATTTAGGTCCACTGCAGGACGAAGGCCTCCCCCATTGACCTCTGCCCGTTTCAGTCCTGTGCTGCCCGAGTCCATGAATTGCCTCCGAATTTTCTTATTTATTCTTTACATCGAGTTATCAGCCTTCCTCTTCTTCTAGTGGCATTTCTCAGGGTCCATTTTGTGCAACTTGTGGTCCACCTGTTGGCCGTTTATCTTACCGCACGACCAGCCGAAGTCCATTCCTTTTTCTTAACCTGAACTATGATATCATCTATCCAAGTTTGTTCCCTAATCCAGGTAGCTCGTTTTGTGTCCCTAAGCGTTAATCCTAACAATATTCGGTTCATCACAAGATGAGCGGATGGAAGCTTGCTCTCCAATTGCTCAGTAAGTCGTCAAGTTTCCGCACCATATGTCATCAGCGACAGGACTCATTAGTTCAATACCTTTCTTTCTAGGTGTAAAGGTATCTTACTTTTCATTGTTTGCGAGTGCTTGCCGAAGACAAAACATCCTAGTCCTATTCTCCGCGTGATTTCTTTTTCGTGGTTTTAGTCCACACTGACTATATTGCAAAGGTAGTTCATGTGCTTGTTCCAGTGTTTCGTCTCCTAGTCTAAACAAAGCGGGCTCAGCATGTCTGCCGTAACTTTAGTTTCTTTCACATTTACCTTTAGCCCCACAGCCAATCTCTCTGGTTGTAGTTCCTCAATCATGTTTTGGAGTTGCTCTGCAGATTCACGGAGCAAAACTATGTCGTCTGCAAAACCTCAGGCGGCTCAAGTATTGAGAGTTTATCAGTAAGCCTAAGTTTTCCCAGTCAAGCCTCCTCAATACACTCTCCAGTGAATAATTTTGGTGAGATGGTATTTCATTGCCACACTCCCCTTCGGATCGGGAATTTATGTCGTGGATTGTGAAGTGTAACTCTTCCGATGCGTTCCTCATATATGTCTTCTAGGAGTCGTAGGTAGGCATGCTCTATTCTTTGGTCCTTTAGGGCGTCCATCAGTACAGTGGTCCTTACTGAATCGAACGCTGTTTCATAGTTTAAAAACGTCATATAAAATGGTTTATACTCTGTGCATTTATCTACTACTTGATTGATGACATGGATGTGATGCATTGCAAAGTATCTTTTTTTTGCCTAAGCCTGTTACCAGGGTTGTTGGAAGTCTAGGCTGGTGGTTATGCGGTGAGCTACTATCTTGGTAAATATCTTATATACAACGGACAGAAGGCTGGTGAGCCTATAGATCTTAAGCTGTTTGTTATCTCCATTCTTGTGAATCAAAACTATGTTGGTGTTTTTCCAGGCTTTTGGTACTTTTAAAGTCCTTAAACATACTAAGAATAGTTCAGCAAGCTTTTCTAGAAATATATCTCCACCTTCTTTTAGACGGTTTATGGTTATGCCGCCGTCGCCTGCAGCTTTCCTTATTTTCATGCGCTTAAGTTTCTTCTCTGCTTCCTCTTTCGTTACCGTTGGAACATCGCAAGCAACGCTTGTAGGCTCGGTAGGTTGTCCCGCTCCAGCGTCACTGGCGTATAGCCTGGTATAAAATCGTTCTCCGATTTTAATGATCTCTTCCATATTGTGCGTAATGTTACCATGTTCACGTCTAACTGCGTACATTCTGTCTCTGGAAATAGCGAGCTTCCTCTTTGTTGCCTTCATGCTTTCTCCTTTTTCTAACGTTTCCTCAATGGCCGCCATGTTCTACATACGATTGTCGTTTGTTTTACTTTTGTTTATCAATTTTAAACAGGTCCTCTCATTCATTTTCATGCACTGTATTCGACAATATGGCCTTCTGGCGCTGCGAAATAAGTTCCTGTGTTTGCCTAGATAGTTTTCCAGTTTGCTTCCTACATGTTATTTCTCCATTAGCCGCTGCGAACTCTGCGATTACTGTTGTTAGGTTATCATTTATGGTGTCCACAGTGTCCTTGTTCTGACCGCCTACAAGCGCGAGCTTGTTCTGAAGGTTTATTTGAAACTCAGGCAACCTGTCACTGACTTACTTGACGAAGGGTGTTTTACTTCTAACGAGCTTGCAGAGTAAAAATTCGCTCCGTCGCCTGCTGTCACCTGCGCCACTCTAGTTTCTGGCTCCATATAAAGAAATCAAGAGGCAACAGTTGCGAAAAATTCCACTAATTAGGTTACACATTCTGCTTAGAAAGCACGTGGAATAGGGAAACGTGGTTCTATTAACGTTGAAGTAGGGCGCCTTTTTTCGCTTCCCTTTCCGCCGTACGGCAGCGCTGCCATCGAGGAACCCGGCTTGCGGCAGAGAAACGGGGTAAATATAATTTTACTTGAGGGAACTATAGCGTGTGTACGGAGGAGGCGGGCTGGGAGGCGGGAGGAGCCAGGAGCGGGAGAGCACGGCGGAAGAGGAACAGCATGAGAGGTGAACGGGGAAGCAAAGGGAGGCATTTATGTGGCAAATGTCGACGGAAGACTGCGCTCTTTTTTGCCCACATTTGCAGCGAAAACAGCAGAACCGCGGTAATTTTTTTCTTTGGGTGGGTGTCAGCTTCAATCAGTAATGATGACGACGGTGGCGATGAGAAGGCGCAGTATGAGGACGATGAGCAGGAGGGGTATGGACAAGGACAGCAGTCCATTCTATTCACCAACATTTTTGAAACTTCAAATTCAGGAAAAGAAAACGTTTTGAACTGGTCTTTTTCTGCCGTTTGAGGGGCCATCTTCTTGGGCGTATAGATTCTGAAACTAAGGCGAAAGTCAGGACATCGGAACTCCCTCCCCCGGCCCCCAGCTGACTCCACTAATTACTGCACATTGGGAAAACAGCCGAAATGCTCAGTTCTTACTAAAATTGTGAGTCTAGCCAACTTCTTTTGGAAATGCCTAATCTCTTCATTTGAGGCCCCTTTTCGCCAGAAGGTGTGTGTTTCATTGTTATCATTTCTTTGAATCCCCCTGCGCAAACAATTGTTCGCATTGAGCCTCATTGCGCCCCCTTTGACGTAACGTTCATCTATGGTTTCATCTGGCACATTTTTGAGTACCCGCATGTCTTAGTGCGTTTCTGATAAATGTACTGTAACGTGACGGCAGAGCAGATGAGACGAACAAAAGTGAAGAATCTATTTACAGTATTTACATGGCGGCCATCAGACAGCCGGCGCACGGTCCGCGAGCGCCTTCGTCGTCTTCGTTGTTGCTGGTCTTTTGTGCTATCACAGCGTTATCACAAGAGATCCGTCACGGGTCTGTTGTGATAGCGCTGTGGGTACTGCCAACCTATATGTCCCGTCACAAAACTATCAACTGCTGGTTGGAGATCTGTTAAATTTATGCAGTGACAAAAAGGAATGACGCGACTTTTCCGCCGTAACTGTAACTGTGAGAACTTATTTTGGGAACACTGTAACTGCATTCACAGATACTTTCATGGACTTAGGTAACTTTAACTGCAACACTGTAACTGTAAGTACCGCTAATCGTCTGGTGCACTTTGTGTGGTGCACTTCGCGCAGCATGATACAAAAGGGAAACTTCTTTACTACAAATGCCAAATTTTTCGTCAAATCGCCCTAAATTATAAAGGTATTCCATGAGGGGCGCGCATTCTACGTCTATAATTGGTACAAAGTTAGTAAAATTTGTTTACTTTGCGGCAGTATGCCCTATTATTACTTTTTTCTTCTTATCCGCGCTAATTTTGAACCACGACCGCAGTGAAACATTGTTGCATCCATACTTGTCATGCTTAACTGCAGGAAGGGTAAGGTCGTCTTTAGAAGCTTTCTATCTTATTGTTGAACGAGGCATAATGGGATACGCGAAAATGGAGCTTCTTCCAGTATTGGCAAGTAACCAGCCAAACATGCCATTAATATTTTATTTTAAGTATAGAGTACATACGACTACAGAAAATACAGTGGGTATTTCCGTTTTCTCGCTTGACAGCCTTTTTATGTCTCATTTGAGCCCTTCGCCCATGGGACAGCTCCACTAACGTCCCTCAATTGTCGTCGTTTCAAAAACCGCGCAGTGTGACATTGAGGTGTGCGAATTCACTTAATTAACGTGAATCCAATCATATCACGTGTTCAGACAATGAACCCGATGCCTTTTAAGCATGAAGCTGTCTAATACCTTTGTCATGTACCTGTATACATCAATTGATACAGATCGCTTCACGTGACTCATTCCACGGGAGGAACGAGAAGGTAGCCATCGAGCCGCCATAATTTCGGCGTGGTGACGTGAACCGCGCTTTCGCTGATTCTTTCAGTGTAACTTGTTTGCCTCCCCAGGCGCTTTTTCGGTGTAGGTGAGAAGAATTGAATTCATATCTATTCGTTACAGTGGTGGTTGAGGTCAATGAGTGTTTTTCTTTTGAACATGCTTGCGAGGCATCAAATTCAGGCCGAGCTTTCTAACGCTCTTCTAAGAAAGGCATTGATGGATCGGCCGCTTTTGCTTACTGGCCTTAGATGCATCTGGGTTTTTATCTGCACACGAAAACAATAGCTACATTTGTCTTACCACACTTGCCCAGCATCGAAAGCGACTCGCACGGGGCGCCTGGAGAGGTTACACTAGTTAACACTCCCTCCTACCGCCTCCGAGGTATCAGCCAGAGAAGAGACGTGCGCCGGTGGCAGTCGCGAAAAGCGCGCCCAAGCTGCTCCGCAACTCATGTTCTGCGAGCTTGTACATGATTCTCTCCCGCTCCGACAACGTCGTACACCTCAGCTTCTGCCGCATAGGTGAACGTGTACATACACCGTCTAACAAATTGCAACTTATACTCAGGACCTTGCAGATTGGTACTCTTCATACAGTGTTAATTCTGCGCTCTTTCCAGTATATTTTATCTAGTTGTAGAGAAAGTACGCAAGTGTTTTAAAACGTGAGTAATGTTCAGCAAGTCTTTAGAAATAGATGTTGCATTTTTAATTAACGCATTTACGAAAACGTTTTTTTCAATTTCAACATACGGAAATTAGGTCTATTGTGTAATTGTATTTATTATAAGCAGTCAGTATACATAAAAGAAGCTATAGTTTATCAACAGCTTTTTTGGTTTAATGGGTGCAGCCACAAGTTGTTCGATACCTATAGGCGCAAAATCAGGAATGGCTGTTGAAATCTTATTACGCAAAGAAAAAACAAAAAATAAAAAAAGATAAAACTTCGGCATCCCTGCGTTTTGTGTTATTTTAAACATTACTTCACATACCTGCAAGCTTCCCTCAACTTTCACGAGTACATGAGCTTCACCCTTGTAGAGAAATTGTTTATAACTGCTCAATTTTGTACGGAGCTGTACTGTCCAGGAAAAGTTATAAAATCCTAAGCGTAAAAAAATTAGTGTGTTTTTGCGGTAATGTTAATGTTAGTTGTGCAACATTTACAGCAAACAGCACTACGTTTCTACTCAAAGGTTTTTTCATGCGAGAAATATATCAGTTATTTCGCTTTCCGAATACAACGCTCAACATGAAAATGGCAACCAGTGCATTTCTTCATATTTCGGAAGGATTAGTTAAAAGGTTAAAAATGGGATGCAGGGAAAAACGTTTATAATTGTGGCAGGTCATCAGCCAGTTATTCTAACTACATGTCTGACTTCGACGAGTGGTGCAGCCCACAAAATCTGATTCCCACAAACGCAACTCCACATACACTCTTCTACATACTAATTAGAAACCACGATATATATTCAAACCAAAAATAATGCGTTGTGAAACGAGAAAATTCTGATGATGACATTGGTGTTTGGATATTAATGGCGCAAGGCCTGCTAAGGGCAAAGAGCGTAAAACAAAAGTGATTTCATGATAGCGACATTAAAGTAAAGTAAAACAATTCTTTAAAAATAAACAAAATAAAACACAACGTAATAAACATGACTGGTGGCAAAGGGCCACGTGGTTAAGACGCATGATAAGAAATGTTATGTTAAAATTTTACATCGGTAAGAAACTCAAAAACACGTTTGATTAGAAACATGGGCTCGGCTGATAAGAAGTATGAGGGGCTGTGGAATATGTCCTGTGTATAGTTGAGGGTAGTGTTTGCGTTATGTTATGTCAAGTGCCTTGCAGTGAACCAGTATATGGATTACTGACAGGCCTTCTGCACACCCACTGCACATGGGTCTATTGATTCGGTGAGTAGATGGGAGTGTTTTACATGTGTGTAGCCTATCCGTAAACTTGCCAAGGCCACCTCTGTGTGTCGGTTGTGTATTGTCCCAAGTGTTGTTTCACAATGTGCCGTCTGTTGTCTTTCTGTTCACCGCAATGTTTGTGTCATGTTTTATGTAGTTGTTGTTTTATGTGTGGTTTGAAGTCGGTTTAGGGTACTGTTGTTTATTTGCACTGTGTGTTTGTGAGTGCAGCAACGGCCATTTCATCTGCTGTCTCATTTCCAGCGGTCACTGAGTGGCCCGGGACCCAGCAAAGAGTCATTTCAAGGTTTGCGCCTTATGCCGACATCATTGTCGTAAGGAGAAGATTGATGCTGTAATTTTTGGATTTTCTTTCGGGATGACAACGCCCGTAAGATATTGAATCAGCGTGAATGACGGATTTTGGAATATGGCAATTCACGATGTGATTTACAGCAAGAAAGATTCCATATGCTTCCACTGTGAAGATGCCACACGTTACATTCATGGATTCATAAAAATAAAATTGTGTCTGTGCGTAGCATATGACCCGCGGAGGCAGTTTTGAAGGCGTCCCAGAAAAATTCTGTAGACTGGTACTTCTCCTCCAGGGATATAAAGTGCTACAGAATCGCATTTCTCGGTATCCTATTTTTATCAAGTTGGATGAAAGACAAGTCACACAACACAGTGCGAAGGTGTCATGCTGCTATAAAATCAATGCAAGATGATTTGAAAGTGTTTGAAAAGGAGACATGAAGTAAAGCCGCCTCCTGTCTCACCCTCTGTGGGAAGAAAACTGAAGCGCATGTGCGATTTAAAAAGAGCTATGATGTCGATGTATTCATAAAAACCGTTTTAAAAGGATGGTTGTTGAGTGATGATATTTTGTAAGCATATAAAAGATCAACATCAGTTCTCTGGTACTTCAGGCACCATTTGCCACATTCCACATACAGGCTTTGTACAGGGCTTGTACCGAAAGCAACACGCTAGAGGCAAAGCCCCAAGTGCAGCACTGTGTAGAGCATTTTAGCGCTGTTTTTGTGGCCGACCCGTAGACAACACTTCCGTTATCCAAACTAGACCCTACCAGACCGGCATAAAGTCGCAGCAGGAGTTGATTATCTGCACCGTAATATTGGTGAGCTAGGACTTTCAGAATACTCATTGTTTTAACATTTTTGTTTCAGTTCTTTGATGTGAGGGATGAATGGAAGTTTTTTGTCCATCACCACACCCAAAAACTTGTGTTCCTTTTTCACAGGAGTAGGGTCACCATTGATATTTATTTCAGGATCCGGCCTTACTCCGCGTCTCCTTGAGAATACGCACAGGTACCTTCCGCGCAATTAAGTTTGAAACCATTTTCGTCTGCCCAGCGAGAAAGTTTCTTTACCCCAAGCTGTACTTGACTTTCACGTACGGATATATTACAAGATTTAAAAGATAATTGAACACAATCCACATACACTAAACAGGATATCAATAGAGCCAATGCTTTACGAGGCGAATTCATCTTGACGATAAATACCGTGCAGCTCAAAACACCGCCTTGAGGAACGCCATTTTCTTGACTGTGAACTCTTGACAGCGCGGACCCGAATCTGACACGAAAGGTTCGTTTGGACAAGTAACATCAAGAGTGCTCAAGATGTTACCTATTACACCATGGGATTTAGGTCTGCAAGAATGCCGTAACGCCATGCTGTACCATATGCTTTCTCGACATCAAAAAATACGGTAATGCAGTACTGTTTGTGTATAAAGGCATCTTAATGCAGGATTGTAATGCAACAAGCTGATCATTTGTGAATCGCCCTGCCACGAAGCCTGCCTGGCAGCTCTCGAGAAGACCATTGTACTCAAGAATGTACATAAGCCTACGATTAATTCTCAAAAACCTTGCACAGGCAGGTTGTCAGGGCAATGGGTCATTAGCTTACGGGAGAAGAAGTGTCCTTCCTTCCTTCAGAAAAGCTACAATTTTGGCCTCCCTCCAAGACCTTGGAAGGTGCCCCGAAAGCCATGTATGGTTGTATAGGTATACGAGTGTCTCAAGAGTGTCTGCATGGTGGTATTGTATGTAATTTTGTCTGCGCCTGGACCTGAACGCTTACAAGTGGCAAGAGCAATCTTGAGCTCATGAAGTGTAAATTCAAATTTGCGTGCAGACTGTGACTTGTTCTTGTCACGTATAGGCTTCTTTACGGCAGATGGTGCAGAGAAGGTGCAGAGAAAAGCCGTCCGATTTATTTACGGGAAATACCGCAGGCATGACTCACCATCTCTTCTGATGAAAGAAAATAATATTCCAACGTTAAATGATCGCCGATCGACTAATATTTCTCCATGATTGCTTGTCAGGCAAATTAAAAATACCTCTTCCTGGCAGCGTTAAACCACATGTAACTAGGGCTACGAGACGCACGCATGAATTCGTATTGACACCTATTTTCGCTCGAACGGTTGCCTTCAAAAACAGTTTTTTGGACCGTTGGAGAGTGGAATTCTTTACCTCTTTATGTTTTCAAAGCAAAAGATTTTGCAGAAGCCATCTTTTTTTCAAATAATGTGTTCTATCGTGTTGCTTTTGTTATTCATGTGTAAAGGATGCAGGGTAGCATGAATTGTTCCTGATATATTTTTTGCCCGTGTTCCCTTTCCTACTTGTTTCGTACCTATGTTTTGTATAATCCCCTCCTGCTTGGGTCAAATTCTTGACCTGAAGTATCTGTAAATAAAAAATAAAGATGTTTTATGTTGCATGATTGTGTTTGTGTAGTGTGCCAACTAGATATGTGTTGGAAGTGTTGTGCACGTGTGTTAGCCTGCTCTCCCAGCGTGTACCATGTAGGGATAACCAGGGGCAGGCTATGCGTGTATTGTCCTTTTAGTTAACGTATTCGGGTTCATACCCTGTGGGTGTCTGTTTGTAAATTTATGAATGTGGGAAAGGCACGCCAGCTCTCTCTTTTTGCCTCAAGGCGCAGACGCTTACCTAATGCCCTTGCTCCTTTGAACGCAATAAGGTTAAAACTTGTGGGGTATCTACGGAGGATGCCCCACGCCTTGTTCTGGGCCTCCCACGCACGCCTGCGGTCGTCATACCAACAGGGCCTTCTTGTGTTGCGTGGGGCCACAGAGGCCTGTTGAATTAATTTTTCGGCGGTGGTGAGAATGTGCGCCTTGACGAGCTGGGGTGCCTTCTCCAAAGGTAAGTGCGTTATGTGTTGTGTAGTGTATTCTCGAAGTTCTCGTGTATTCTCGTGTATTCTCGTATAATGTATTCTCGACATTCTCGAAGTTGTCTTGTGTCCACGGAGACGTCTATGTTGTCAAGTACTTGAGCCGAAAGCCACTGTCTCAGCAGCCTTGCTTGTCGACTGCACTCTGACCGCGTGATCTTGCACACACTTATGGCGTGGCCGACCGATGGCATCAACCTACCAAAGATACGCGAACCATCTTCAGGAATTATACTGTTCCGCATACTAAAAGTCAACCTTCGCGCACGCCAAGTGTCCAAGGCGATCAGCGCGACGGTCGCGCAAGAATTTTGAAGAGAACACATAAAAGGTGCCGTTGTACTAGAAAGATATTTGAAGAAAGTGTGAAGTTAGGCTTATTGGTGATGCCTATGAGTTGCCATGTAACAACACTCTACGATTTTTAGATATATCTTTAACCTTTTACCAGAACCGCACCTGCTGGGCGTACCAGGCTAGGAGCGGTAAAACTCTTCTCCCACTGCATTCAGCTCACTCGAATCATGTAAAAGAATCATTGTAAACTTCTGCTTCCTCAATGCCCTACATTAGTCGTGGTCAATTGTTTCAACGAGCAGTCTTTGAAGCTCTGTAATGCTGGTTATCCCACGCACATAGATATACCGGAAGCTGAAGCTTTGGTCAAGAAGCATATCTCGAAACAATCTCTTCCACAAGGAACGTCATTACGCCCGCCTAAATGCGGCGTAGTTCCGTATATTCATGGCTTATCGCACAACCTAAAAAATACTGGAGCACGCACCAGTGTAAAAGTAGTGTTTTTACCACGAAAAAAATGGCCAACCTATTCAAGATGAAAAACTTCAGACGCAAAAGCAAACCGAGGATATGTCAAGAAGCACAAAAATCCCTTCGTTTCGTGTGCAGAAATTGTTGTTTACCAGATCTCTCTCTCTTGTGGTAAGCAGGATGTAGGATAGACAGGTCGCTGTTTAAATGATAGGCTCCGCGAATACGCAGGCAATGTCATGAATGGCCGCGATGGTTTCGCACTGCACTGCCGCACGTGTGTTATAAAGGGTTGCAAGCCGGATTTTCAAAACAAAAACGTTTTGTGATAGGCAAAAGCAAAAGTGACCTCACGCACGAAATCATGGAAGCGGAAATGATTTTTAGAGTGGAGCCGGAATGTATCAGCACCCTCTCCCTCGCGCTTTCTGATAAGGAGGTGAAATTCCTGAGGCTATAGAATGTTCACGCATGGCAATTGTGTTATCTCTAGATGATTGTATGTATTTTTTCACTGTTTTGTGGCGAGGTATATATTCGTTTGCTTTTAGAAATAAACTTTGTCGGAAGTTGGCGCTCGTCCTCGTTCTTCGCCTGCCTCGCGCTTAGACTACAAGAATGCATCATCAACAAGCCAAACTTCACCCTCTCGTAAGAAAAGTTTCTATTAATCTGAGGCGAAAATTGCGATTCGCCTTCGGGATTCACATTATCGAAGTTGCTCTACAATAATAGTTTTATAATACAGATTATCTACTTCGCTCTCATCAGTGAGCACGTTATCCTATCTCATTTATCATTTAAATATGAATAAATCTAGTATTGGCCGCGTCCCCAAAACAAATATCTGATTTTTTGGGATGTGTTATAGGGGTCATTTTATAGATGTTGTAATTTACTCCATTTCAGTCTGTGAACATACACTGTCAGTTACAGTTGCTGACCAGGTTTTCGGAGAGTAAAAATTCGGATTTGATGGATATTCCGGATTTTGGGATCCGTCGACCCCCAAGGACAAGACTAGAGCGTTAAGGGGGAGAGAAATGACCATCGAGTTCCACTTTTAATGTAATGTCAAGGGGAAGCATGTGAACAGGAAGAAAACAGTGCGTACGCTCATGTCACCCTAAACATGACAATGATGCCAGCAAAGGGAGACTGACCTCTCTGCTTTAAGGACAATGACTGGCCGCACCAGTCCTCTGGCGGTTGATGGCAATGCGGCTGAGAACTCTTCAGTGATATTTCTTCTTCCCGGCCGCGAAGGCCGTGGAGCCCAGCATGCTAGTAAATGGTAGAGGCGTTGAGTGGACAGGCATGATGCAAGTTTGTGCGCAGTCTGTGCATAAAGTCTTGCATACCCACGGCAGGATACAGAGCGTTGTAGTTTTCGCACACTCATGTCGTTCCCAGTCCGAGGAGAATGGCTCTTGTATTGGCGCTGTAGAAATAGTCGATGGGGACGTAGTTCCCTGAATCTGCAGTCTTCAGGAAACGTGCTCCGGCGAAGTCCTGCAGGCAGTAGTACTCTGTCTTCGAAAGTTCATCAGTCGTCGCAGTCCCAGTGCTCATTTTTTGCGGTCCAAAGGTAATACACATATTGATACAATGACGCGACTACCGTATATTCGTAACATCCATTTCAAGTGGGTAATGCTCAACAATTCCATAATCGATAACTGAACGGTGAAGTTCTGTGCACTCGCCTCATCGATTGTTTTTTGTGGCAGCTTGTTGGGATTCTTTGGTTCCAGGAGCCTGCGATACGAAAAGATCCATGCTGGTTCTTTCCAATACGACGGGGACGGTAGCAGTGGCTGGGCCCCTATTCCTTTTGTTAGGGTGTGAGTCAGGTTGACCTTTCTCGGCATCAGTACCCCTTTCCGGGATCTTAACCAACTGTCAAAAGCTCCGCTCTTTTACTTCGGAGTGTTCGTTGGATCGCGTTCTTGCTTCCGAGGACGAGAGGGTTTGTATCTTCAGTATAGAAACCATGTCATGTTTTTTGCGTCTAGTGCGTCATGATAGTTCGTTGAAGCATGTACTGGATCTTTACTGACAGTGGCCTCCGATTCTCCAAATCGTTCGAAGGCGTGCGTTAAATCAGGCAGGCTCGAGTGTAGAACCACGATGTTCTTACAGTGGACTGTTTTCGGTGTATTCTGACCACCTTATTGAACTGTCTAGCCCCGTCGTGTTTCTATGGCTTTCATGGTGGGTCCACCTGTTTATATGTTCCCTGCCACTATATCCCAGTAGAGGTCGGAACCAATAAAAATCGATATGCCCTTGACCTGGTTAGAGATATACAGATTACAGATACCAGATATATCATCTGGTTACAGATATACAATACCTCCACTGCTTCCACGCAGAGTGTCGTTAGTACTGTAGAGTCTTGCAGGTGTACTCAAACCTTCGTTAAGGTTTATTTTGTCTTTTTCTCTCCGAAGATTGCTAGGATCGGAAACTAGTCACCGATGAACGCGCACCTTAGCTTTCTGGAGATTTTAGAGAGAATAAAAAGTTCGATGACTACCTCCGTCTAAAGCACTCTGCACCTTTCAGCGCTACGAGAATCAGAAGCCCGGACAGTCAGTCTCTGAAGGACGACAACACGTTCTGCTTCTCCGGAGAGAATTTGCACGGCGGCGGAATGCACTTGTCCATTTTGAAGACTTTCTAGGTGTTTGCTGCACATTAATGGAACGTGCCGTCGTTTGCAAAACGGTCAAACTATCTGCCTCCTACAATGTCGCCCGATGTTTCCTGGCGTCATGCAATACGAACAACGTCCGTGTTTTGTAAGGAGAAACTTTTTTATTTCATTGTGATGTTCTTATCTCAGCAAGAATCTGTATTATGAGGGACGGAACCAAAAAGCCACATTTGCTGCGTCTTCTTAGTTGCAGCATACAGGGCTGCTGCGACATGTAGATGTCTGAAAGTTGCTGTTCGACGCTCTTCCCATGGCTCGTCTTTCGCCCTAAGCTTGGTTCTCGGAGGCGAGTTCAGTATAGCTGTTTCCAGACACTCAAGGTCGCCATCTAGAAATTTAACTAAATCGTAGAACAGTTTTTTTTGGTCTGTAGGTTGGTGATCACGTTCCATTCCGGGTGACGTTGAAGCATGAGACGACGTTTTTTAATGCAGGAGGTACTTCAGGACCAGGTTTCCAGGGAGTTACCGAAGAAGGATTTTGCGTGGCATGTGACAATAAGTCTCTGGGCTCGTACCAAGTGCATTTAGTCTTTTGCAGTGTATCTGCAGGTCGTCGTAGAGCTTTTTTAGTTTGGTTGCGTCAATTATTGAGGCGACAGGTGTTATATAAAATATCAATCAGTACTCACAGGTGGACCCCGCAATAAGAGTCTGGTCGTGTAATCGTTTCTGGAGTATTTAAACCGCGTCATTTTAGCAATTTTTCCTCATGGGCAGTTCAGACACCACTGCCAGCACCGATCTGGTCAGCCGACAGTCCAGTAATAAAATGTCTCCGTCTACCGCAGTTTAGAATTGTTGTGTACTGCGGATTCGAAAAGAGTCCAAAATCTCGTCCAGTTACGACGGTCTGAATCAAATTTAGTTTTATTGTCGCTAGCTTTTTTATAGTGGTTGTGGTTTCTCTATGCGGCGTTCACGTTAAAGAAGGCGAAACCGGAGACTCACCAATCTACTGGTCTCCAAGTCTGTACTGAAGTTCTGCCCTAACCTTGACCACATTGTCGTTGTACGAAGTCGCGTTGGACGTCTATTACGTCGCCATTTCCTCCATCGCTTCCAGGTAAATCTCGTCCAGCTTCTGGATGGCTCGATGCATGCCACGATCCTCTCCAAGAAAATCGCTCAGTGCACCGCCGCAGTAAGGGTGCCACTTCGAAGGCGATCTTTTATCTCGGTCAAGACGGCGAAAAAAATGTCCCTAAGGGCAGTTAGCCGACGCAGGTTGCTTTCGATTGTAATCTTCCTTGGTCCATGGCGATAGGTGCGCCGGTCTGTCAAGCAGAAGCCGTCAAAAAAAGTCTATCGGTCCTGCTTGTTGGTGTTGGCCTGGCAGGCGCGAGTCCCGGGTTGTTTCGGCCCGAAGTTGTGGGACACGTCGGCCCCAGATGACAAGACTCGACCGCCCAGGGGGAGGGTAATGACCATCCAGGTCTATGTTTAATGGAACGTCAAGGGGAAGCCTGTGGAGAGGAAGAAAACAGTGAGTGCGTTCATGCGGCCCTATATATGACGATGATGCCACCAAAGGTAGATTAACCTCTGTTCTTTAAAGACAATGGCTGGCAGCACCAGTACTATGGCGGTCGATGGCAATTCCGCTGTGACCTCTTCAACGAATCTACACAGCCTTTACCAGGGAAACGCCAGTTGTTCGATGGCAGTAACGACTCGAGGATTTTTTGGGCTGTTCTTTTATTAGGACTATTTTTCGTTCCCCTGCAGTTCCTAAATATCGGTCGGCTGCTGTAAGGCAAGGCTACTTTACCAGAAGTAAATCAATACAAATTTGGTTAACAGCCATTATACACAATTCAGATACGAACAAAGGGCCAGATACAAGTGAGAACACACAAGCAGCGAAATTACTTTACATGCAATTCAAATTGTCGCATCAATTCATAACAGCTACCAATTTTTTAAAGCCACATTGTAAATATGCCACCAATGCGCCATAAAGAAATCTCCAAATACGACGTTATGCAATCTTGCATGTTTTTAATTACATTTTTGGTGCTCGCGTTTTGTTTCTCTATAACTGTAAACGAACAACCATTTGACTTATTATATCATCCATACAATAAAAAGGGGGCTACATGTGGTATCGAAAGTTGGTGTTCGTTCTTCGAAAAAAAATTCACGCATCTCCACGAAGTAAATCACAACGAGTGAGGGAAGCACTAGGGATCGTTCTCACCGTTTATCAAAGGTGACGTTGCCCACTCGCACATGTCAATGAGTGACAATGCGTGCTTGCAGTATATACTCCGGGATAGCTTGTTGTAGGCGTTGCCGTTGAGCCGCTGCTTAACGAGCACTCAACCCGGGAATCCACTTGGCGTTTTTGCCGTTTTTCCACCGCTTCCCGTGCTCTCGCCTCTGGGGTAGCTTGTTGTCTTTGTAGACGTTTAGCAGAGGCATGACACTCCTACGTTTGTTTCCATGCATGGAAGAAAGAGAATATGAGGTGTGGAATTCGCCTGTATAAGCATTTGCACCGTGGTGCTCTCTCTCATTATCCATATCTCTCTTTCCCTCCCTCTCTCTTCCTCTCTCTCTCTAACCTTTTGTGAACCTTTTATTTTGTTCTTGTTAACCTTTTGTGAACCTTTTGCTTACAGATATTTCGATTTACACGGTGCTGGGCCATGAGCACGGACGCCGGACAGACGCCGGAGAGACAAGCCTCGGCCCGAGGTGCTTCGCCCCTTAACCGATGCTTCCTTTATCATACCGTACTCACCCCGGTTCTTTCCGTATGTGTTCCTTCCTTGCTTACTTCCAGGTGTGCCAGGGACTGCGCTCGCCTTCGCATGTAATATGCTTGCATGTCTTTGTGTTGCATGTATAATTTAAGGCAATCGATCGACGACAGATATGTCTCCCAATAGCTGCTGGAATAACGCTTATCCAGATAGCAGAAAAGTTCCCGTACTCTGGCCTAAAAACTGGACCTCGTCGGCCGGTTTGGTGTAAGGAGCAGTAACCGGCCTACGTTAGGCAAGGGATGACATCTTGAAGCAGGTGAAGACCTCAGACATAACCATCATAAGTAATTAAAAACGTTCTTAACCCTCCGCTGCTCAGATGAAACGAATCTTTTATTTGAGGCAAACGGACGAATTCTCCACCCCTTCTATCGTCCACGGCGCGACAAAACCCGAGGTTGCGCGGTAATAACCCTTGTTTTTGGCTGCTCCTCTTTGGCATTTCGTCTCCATGAATAGGTTGCAATAAAGTGATGACAGTGAGATACCGAAAGCTGACCCTTTAAACAAAAAACTTTCTAGGCGAAGAAACGTTCCACGAGAAGTTCTTTTTTCACGTATTAGTTTCACTTTACTTTGCCTTGGGGGCTACGGGGGGATGAGAGTGATGATGTGCAGGCTAGTGCTTTCGAATAAAGCGATCATACGAATATATATACCACGTAACCTTCGATAACAACAGACTAAAATCACTACAACGTTGTTGTCCTTCTTGTTCTCGCAGAGGACGTAGAAACTGACGAAAATTTGCACTAACAAATATAACCTCTGCACAGGTATCATTAAATGTTTTGTTGGTCTCTACTTACATCTTCGAGAAACAGTGATAAAAAGGAAAGCTAAAGACGGCGGGTTTTGTGCACCTCCAGCAGTGTTACTTTGAAAAACCGAAAAATTTATTGTGGGTCGTTTCACAGTTAGAAGTATAGGCAAAGATGGTCTGGATAAAATATGGTGTTTACTAACGCGCTATCTACGGAAAACTTTGGACAGTATTCTGACAATGTGCCACTGCGCCAGATGTCCTCAGCGTTTTTAGTAAGTGTGGCTATAGGCTTACAGGAATAGTGATGTCGAAACTGACTTTGCTCTTGATCGATAAACTAGCTCAACAACAGCCTTAAGATACCATTGTTACTGGTAGCTCTTTTTCAAATAGGCAAAACAGCGAAAACGGGAAGACAGGTGCCGTCTTCACAGGCTATACCATACAACTTGCACCACCAGTGCTTAAACCGTGCTATTTGGGCAACGTCCTTCCTGGCTACTGATGGATGGCGCTACTCGTCTATATATTGGACGCGGTAAGTTTTTTTGAAGTAGAGCGCGAGTTATTCACGAGTGCCTTGTTTATCGCCAACATTCGCGGGTACTGAAAGTACGAAATGTTTTCCTACAGGAACACCCCAATATTGATTGCGGTTACCATGAACGAACATTTTTCCTGGCGGCCAGGATCTAGGAAGGATGTGGTAGTTCGGCAAATCACAACTGATCTTAGCGATACTGACTACACCGCTTGGTACGTGGTAGCATTGTATTCGTTTTTTTCTATACTCGTATATATCCCCGCCGCCTGGCTATGTCCCAGTTCATCGGGGCGTAATGAGGCAATGCATTTGCTGTTTGCGGCACGTTTTTTTCAGCGTTCGATTAGGGATTTCTAACAACTTAACGCATCGTTCGGCACCGAATGAAGTCTGAAATTGGATACGGGACGTTCAGGTTTTTGTTTTAAACACGCTTGCAAGTGGCCACGTTTCAGCTCGAAGAAGAAAACCGAATCTTGTTCTTTATGTAAGGTTGTCTTTTTGGAAAAAGATATATGGCGAGAGTCAAGGACTGTGCTAGAAAAGACTGTGCTTAACATCATACCTGTACATTCAAGGATTGTAAAGCCCTGCATAATTCTCCAATTTTGAATGTTTTTGCAAAATAATTTGCACCTAGTTATTCAAATAGCGTTTGCACAGAAATAGGAAATAATTTCATAGCTCGTTTCGACAATCAATTTCTACTTGTTACGGACGGAAAATTTAAGAGTTGGGTGAAGTGTAGTTTTTAACCCCGCGAGGACCATTATTAGGGATCTTAGGAGAAAAACTCCCTGTCATGTCCGCGTGCACAGATTGACGCATGGGTAAATAAGGTAGCCGGGCTGCTCGGGGTAAACATGTTCTCGGCGTCCAACAAGTTAGGTGGAGTGTGTAACACTGTTGCTCAAAAGATATCCGGAGCGGCTATGCATGCACGCTTGGTTGTAACCATAAGTGGCCATTTGTACCTTGCATAATCCCAGATGTGTGCCAGTGCGAATTTTGTGTCTGAAAAAAAAAACTTTTATCGGCCTTACTGAATGCTGCTCAAACAAACGATTCATGAAGCTTAAGCATTCGTTGCAGCGATATAAGCATTCACATATGGCTCAGCACTTCTTAAGGAATTGTCTCATCGTCCTTCAGGACACTTTGTGAAAGCTTAAACAAGGCTCAGAGTTCACGGAAGATTGTCGAAGGTTCTCTGTTTCGAAAAAATTGGGATACTTACGTGAGTCTTTTATCAGTGTCCTTGGCCGATAGCAAAAATGATTTCTTGTCTTGTCGCGGTGCGCAATAGGTAGCAAAGCGTGGTGCTGAGCACGTGTAATTGTTCAGCTGATTTGCATGTAATTATCCTTTTCTTTAAGGCATAATGACACCTGGCTCTTGATGTTGTTTTTAAATGTGTCGCTTTATAATAAACTGAAGCTGTGCGCTAAGTCATGTGTTGTCGTCTCTGCTACTTGCACCCTCCCTCCTTCGCGTTGTTTTTCGAAATGACTAATCTAAACCTACTCGCTCTACTCACCCTCATTCTACAGCAAATTCTGCATGTTACCCAGTGGTAACGAGATTGTGGTTGCGGCTGCAACCCAATATATCGCTCGTTGCAATAAACAGGTCGCACCACTGCTGTAAAGTAGAACCCCTTCATGAAATAAGCGTGTCCTAAAATTGCAACAAAAAACAAATATATCGCTGCCAGAAGACATCCCAACTGAAAGCATCCTTTTCTAAAAAAAATGACAACATGACGACAGAGATCATGACGAACACCACACCGATAATATGCTTGTCCGCCAAATGTTCTCGGCAGCCTTTAGAGCCAGCCTTTTGCAGCTTTTTTTCAGATTTTAACTATATGAAAAAAAATACCTTGCAGCAATCACGTTGGGGGCGTATCTGGCGTTAATTACCTGCAGTTCATTTAGCGATCAGCGGTAAGAGTAAAACCATTTTAAATATCGATTCCAATTACCAGGCGTCACACAAGCAATTATACAAAACCAGCAAAGTAAGGCAGACGGTAAAAAAACGAAATGAATACACTCTTTCTTTTCGTGGGATAAGCCATTAACGCGTACACCGTTAATAAAACGCGGCCCTCTTTTCTTGCTCAGCAAACTTCCTGTCCACACTCTGGCAGCTCATTATGCGCGTCTTATAAAATATCAGATAAAAACGCAGCCACTCACTGGAATGCGATTTTGCGTGCGATACCGAACTTCTTGTCCCCACTTACCGCTGCCTGGGCTTCGTTCAGTCGCAATGAACTTCCGCTTTTTCAGCCATCCGTCTCAAAACAGCGAACGCCCATTTTCATGATCGACTGTTCCATGGCCGCTGGGAAAGCACTGCCGCGGGTGTTTTTTTTAACAGTTAGTGTTGTATTAAGGTCATTTGGGATATTTAAGTTGACGAAATATTTTGTAGTGGACGTTTCAACACACGCGGTCATTAACACAGAACTTGATTGTTTTCCTTTTGACTTAAGAGCAGGGTACGAGAAAGCCGCGTTTATACGCTCCACTAAATCACGCAGCGTAAAGGCAAGTTACTCAGCGCTTCCTAACATTAAAATATATGCACCCGAATGTTGGATCTGTGCGTAATTTTTAAACTTTAAGTGCAGGACGAGTAAACCAAGAGAATACGCAGCATTTTCTGCTTAGAAATGTGCATAATTTCGGAGATTTGTGTAAGAACTTCTTATGAGTCACCCTTGCAATGGCCTTACAAACTTCCAAATTTAGCAATTGCTCTTCAGCGAAGAAATATAGTGCAAACTATTTGTTGAATGCAGCCAAAGAGGCGAAAACTCGGTTGCATGTAATTATTCGTTGTTTCTGATGCTCAGACCAATATTCTGCCTTTTATTAATAGTCTCCCGATGGCTTTAACCTGCATATTGCTATGAAATCCTTGCTTATCTTTGTTTTGTCCTCATATGATTTTCTGAGCCATTTTATTTCCTATAACCCAGCAATCACTCGCTTCAAAAGATATTTTATTATTATAATCAGGAAGTGTGCCACTAACGAAAGTTATTGTACCCCTGTTCTCTTGACAATGTTTTATCTCATTTTTGATTGAAAATCAAAATGAAGTGGTATCGTGGTAACTCACTTAATTAAGAGTAATCCTGTACACAGAAATGTTTTTTTTTTTGAGTCCAGAGACGTACCTCTTCATAAGCTCATTTATTAAGAAAACGAATTGCAGTTTAAAAGGCAACAGTTTTCTTCAGGTGGGCCTTGATAAGCATTTATTGTTATTTTATGAAAGGAATTGAAATATCTGCTCAGTTGATGTACGCACGCCCGCCATTTCCCATTTAAACTTGGGTGCGCCTAGTGTATACTTGTTAACACGAAAACAGAATAAGGACCTTAAATTGAATGGTGTAGAAATTTGCTGAACATTATACAAAAAATTCAAGAATCATGTAAACACCAAAACTGTTATCCAGGTGAGCAAAACACAATGCCTGTCATATTTGGTCCCAAATGAACGTGCAGCTTTTCATTGCTAAAGCGTTGAATGACCAATACGGTAAATTGTGTGCCTTGAATTTTGTATAGGGAAAAAACACACGCCGGAGACAGTCAAGAAGACAAGACCGTCGGCCGCGCAGATCTGGTTCATATGTAGCGCCGCCTTAGCTATTGCCAAAAAAATCTATATTGCAAAAGTGCAGAGGGCATGTAATGAAACTTATTAGCCTGTGCCCCATCGGTGCAAACACCGCCCCGTCAAACTAGGACATCAAATTTTTCGAAAACACTTTACTCAATCTAAGCACAGCTATAGAGGTTCCAGGCCCCCAAGCACTATTTATCTCTTATAATTATTATACTTCGCAAACAATCTGCAGTTTACACCAATATAGCAAAATGTTCAAGAGCTGAAATGAACTACAACTATATTGGAAAAAAGGGAGGTGGAGTAGGAACAGTCTCTTAATGAAACTGGAGTTTTTGTTGTTTTGGTGGGTTGACACAGAGAGTGCCGATGTGAAGAGGCACTTGCGAGTTAAACATGTTTAGGTACTTCACCGTTTTTTTAAAGTTATGCATTGTGGTTAATTTGTAAGTTTTGTATTATAATCTAACGTCATGGCCAGTAGATAAAAGTTGCCCTCAAGGCGTCCACGGCAATTCTGTTTTTCATTGCCTTATTGAGCACGCTATATAATTATTTATTTATTTATTTACTTGTGTATTCATTTATTTGTAAATAATGGGGGACTTGGCCTACGTTGGCCGAGTCGCCAACCGTATATCAATAAAGTTTTATTCATTCATTCCTTTAAGTATTTATTTGAAGTGCTCACACACACCACTAAGACTTGTCAACTCATGCAGTGGGTACATGAATGTAAGACATACAAAAAGAAAAAAATTGGGAGGAAATAAAAAAATGGAACAGAGTGAATGTCTAGATATAAAGAAAAGAGGAGAGCTGTAAAAGAACCCAAACAGTATCTGCTCAACAGCAATTCGCAAGTTTTCTATGATTGTGCACTATCGAAAACATAGCCGTGAAAAATGTTCCAAGTCAGTCTTTTTTATTGATAATAAGGTCATTTCGGCGAGCCGCACATTTGCGCAGAGGATACATTCTTACGCCGACGGAATATAAGGGCTTGGGGTAATTGCCGAATTAGAGCGTACAAATCTCGTGTGCGTTCTCGTCTGCGGGGTTACACTCAAGGCGGCGTCATCTTTGTAGCTATGAATAAATAGGGAAAGGCGCGCCGCGGCTCCTGGAGAAGTTGTGCAATCCAAGGTACTGATTGCGGTTGGAATTCGGTACGGCTGTAGAGTGTCACCACGCCGGGAAATATATGTGACAAGCGACTGACACCTCCTTATGTGTGCCAGAGACCCCTCCACTCCCTCTCCACCCCAATGTTTTTGAGCGACTATGGAAGTGCACACGCCGTGTTGACAAAGGCGGCGAATCTGTCGGCCGCTGAGCATATTTTCGGAGCCCGTAGTAGGAACAATAGTTTACAGGGGGAGCCTGAGGGTCAATCGCCAGCACTCGCAGCTGCTATCAGTCGGTTGTTTAAAAGTCACGATTGGCTAATACTAGAAAACTCAAAAAATAACACGCCGACACTGGCAGCCTAGTTTCGTCGACGCAGTGCGGACGCCACATCTACCCTTTCCTGCTCCCAGTGGCTTTGTGCGGCGGCTTCGGCGACATAGCAGCCTCCCCCCAAAGTGCTATGGCGGAATTTCGTGACCAAAAAAGCATTCAGGGACTCTAATCATAAATATTGCGTGCCTGAATTGTTTGCCTTGAAGCTGATGTGGTATTAGTGAGTAATTCATTATTATGATTTAAAGGGATCCGCAACATTTTTATTAACCCTTTCCCTCTGTCCTTACCGTCTGGAAGGATTGCGGAGGCCAGGAATATTGCCAGCACCTTCCCTTACTGCTTTACTTCAGTGGGTTTCTTTCTAAAGTGGCTGTGAAATGTGGTCATTGTTGCAAGTGAGGATAAAGAAGCTAATAGCGGCTACACCGCTATAAGAACGATAGTCCAGTGGTCGAACAACTTACCCGCCGGAAAAGAAAGGAAAAGGTTTCGTGCAACTTTATTATATCTTATTGACGTACAGCACCAATTTTCAGCTTAGGTAATGGGGATCCCTGTGCTATGTATTCCGTTTTCTGATTGACACCATTCTGCAACCATTTCGGAATTAAAAAATTGGGAACATGTTTCTTGATGCTTTGATGCCGCTATGAACTTCCCGCCAGCTCGCCTCTATGTGCCCCGGAATTTGCTCTCATGACCGTCAGATGCGGACTCCGTTGCCGACGTTGTTACAACTGCCATGCAGTTTCTCCCGTGTCTATTGCTGTAGGGGCATGAGAGGCGAGTTGGAACGGGTCCAGTGGTGCTATTGTTTCCTACAACTCTCCGGAAACATTTGTGTAAATTTAAAATCTCGTGCGACACGCAGAAATGTTGTATAAAAGCATTGAAAGTTTACAACCCTTGAATGCGACAAAGAGTGTATATGGTCGGTGAACTTGAAATTCGTTGACTGGCTAAATTTTTCAAATTAACACCTTTTCCAATATATATTTGCAATATATATTGTTCCACCTGCCTTCATTTTGTGGTGCGCAGCTTGCGTACCACAGAAAAGAACAGGGGTGCGTAAAGAGAAGACAAAGACAGCTGATTACCCATGGGACTTGGAAACGTTACTCATTCACCCACTTGTGTTAAGAAACATAACAGTTTGAACTCAACAGAGGGAACTGATACACGATGCCCCTCTAGCAGACCATAACACCTGCTACGCGATTACCTCTGCAGACGTTTTAGCTTCTGCAAGAAGTAGCCTCAAAATTACCCTCACACAGTTTCTTTCTACATGGCGTTGCAACTGAAATGAAAAAAAAAACACCAATACTACGAATTCCTGTGAAGATCGAATACACCAAGTTGGGAGAAAGATATGGGAATTACTTTTTTTGCCTGGCTTGGCCGCAGTGATAGAAGTCGTGAGACACCGAGAGGCGCTGGCTGTCGTTAGTAGCCGCTTGGGCCCTCTTCGGATACACTGCTCTCTTTCATCTTTCCCTGCGTTTACACTGTTCTTTCACGACCGCTTGCGGACATCCGGAAGCGGTAGAGTTCCTGGACAATGTCCTTTATTGTAACTCTATGCCGCACCACTCTACTTGCGCATCACAAATAGTACCATAGCAGCCACTCCTTTGTTGCATTACGGCAAGGGGGAACGTACAGAAACGGCAGGTGACGCGAAAATTGCTTAAAGAAGACAAACATAATGGCCGCGAACAGGAGATAAGTTTCCTAGAAACAGAGAAGCCGCATCGAAGCAACAGGCCGGGAAATTTTCGGCGCATTGATTTGTTCCAGCCGGATCAGAAGACCTCCGCAATTCTCTCTTCGCCATTGAGCATGTCTGCGACTAGCTGTGTTTTCGACAGGTAAAACTAATTGAGAGACGTAGCTTCTTTGCCGATGCATCACATCGACTTTTAAAACATGTTAACGTCGTTTCCTGGATGAGGCCGCAGCAGCCTCAATTAAGTTGTCTTTGAGCTGCGGGAACGAAAGACAAACTAAACGCGTTTTTTATTTTGGTTGACCCCGTATACTTCACGACGAATTAATGCGAAAGCGAAGGAACAATTGTTTTCTAAAATCGGTATTTACAGAAATTTTGAACTATTATATGCTGTGAGATAATTCAGAGTTTTAGCATACGCGTGTATCGAGCGTAGAGCCAATCTACTAGGCATCTATCTACGCATGGTTTCCGGTAAGATTGTTTAGTCCCGCTGGCGGGCGGTCCCAGCCTCACCGTTGCTGAGCGCGCATGCGAACTCCTGTCTCGGTACAGGCGGTACTCTCGAGTGTGACAAGCCGACGTTTTTTAAAGTCCTTCAGCCGCAAATTAATATGACTTCCCGGAACCCCCTAGGGTCCTCGTACGATGCAAAAATTAGGAATGAATCACTTCTCACCGCCTTATATCACCTAATGGCGGCGCTGAGTTTAGCGTCACTGAATTTTGATCTACTGGTTGTACGATGTTGCTAAACACATTAAAAAGCAACCAATCATATTTCGATCTCGTTATCAATGATCCCCGTTTTCTTTCGTTCACACATTTATTTTTTGCGACTGCCCACCACTCCGCTACCATTCAATAAAACATAAGCCATAGCAAATCACCTTTGAGGTGCGTATGTATTCTCAACACGGGAATCTAATATGCTGCAAAACGATGTGCAAAGTGGGGTTGACCTGATTGAGTGTCAGGTTGCAGATTAGCGGATAACGGATGACGTATTTCCTTCACAAATTGCTAAAGTAGGCGCAACGAAGGCACGCGCATGCCTGACTCTGCTTCCTCCGAAGGGCGAGCAGTTGGGAATTATTTTTTGACAGCGGAGCTGTTGTTACTCGCGGTACAATTGGGGTTCGTGCGCGCCGAAAGCTACCCTAGAAAAGCCAGGCGTACCTCGAGCGCACGGCCTTCACGCTACAAATAACAACTTAGGGGTATTGGCCAACAGTGGCCAGAAAAAGACTCCACCGTTCAAGGAACCGTGGAAGCACTTGTTAAGAACGAGGGAGGCGCATCGTAGCGTATGCCTATCATTCGTTCGTTCTCGTGTCGTTGTGCGCACGCGCTCTGCGCCGTTGAAAAGCCGCGACTTGACTATGATGCACTCCACATGGCCCAGCCGGGGATTGTTCGGAAGGCCCAGGAAGAGGACGCGCTTCTAGAGGCTTTGGCGCACAAAGCATCCGCTAGAGAGGATAAGGCGCACTTGCAGAGTGGTGTACGAACACGCCTACCGAAACGACGAGCTCACTCTGGTCATAAGGTCATTGAAATGGCTTGCCGCCGATCTGAACCACGACACCACAACGATATTAAAACTCCACTTTGTGTCCGCCAGTGATCACCTAAAACAGCTTCGCCATTAAAGTCTTGCGCGGGAGTGCAATCTTCCTAGAAATTTTTATCCTAACTTTTTCTTCAAGCTACATGATACGACCAGTCCAAAGGGAACCAGAGACAGGAACATTTCAACGTTCGCAGCCAGTGATAATTTCTGGGAGAGGCATGCGCTTGTTTGGAAGGGGTGGGTACAGCTGATCAGTGCATCCCACATGAACACAAGCACCCCATGACACGTCGTAGCAAGTGCGCACGTTAGGCTGGTGTGTAGCGGCGTTCGCTGGCAATGCTAACTTCGACGACCGGTTTATTGCTTCATTTAGGAGTTGCGCAAATAGAGCTTGGTTTAGTTTTAGCTAGGTGAGCCAAGTAGCAGGCACTGAGGTCGTTTCAGCTTCACACCACACTGACAGAGGACCCGAGGAGAGAGAGAGAGTGAGAGAGGCGCTGAGCCCTAGCAGTGCAACGCACGTTTGGACGCCCATGTAGTGTAAAACCATTAAAGTGTGTACAGTGTTATACTCAGTAGAAATCGTCGTCATCACTTTCATCATCTTCATGTGACGGTACAGCTGAGCAGGTAAAATTCTCTTGTATCGCGTCCCCACCCCAGGCAGCTTCTGCTATCGCCGTCTACACGGCTGGACTGTTAAGGTATGGCTATGCCGATTCGTCGTGCTCGTCTTTATCGACGCAGACCAGGCGCTACACTACAAGGAAGATGAAGTCAGGAGCTCCTCACTTGGCGCAATACCACGCTCAGGCGTGGACGATGACATCCGTTCGTCACGAGTGCTAAAGTGCTCCCGGGATTTTTTTTTTTGCTCACACACACAATTGCACGAAGGCTGTGGCGGGCGCCTTGAGCTTGTTTTTTCTGGATATTTCTTTGCGAATGCTAATCATCCAAGCTCAAGGTAAACAGCTGTGTTGCTCAAAAAGGTAACAGATACAGTCGTGCAGTGATACCGCCTAGGGGAAGGGGTGCAAGTTTGGAGCACGCAACAGATGTAAACCGTAAATTTGGTTGTGAGCTGAGTGATTGCGTTGTTGTGCTGAACATCAAGGTCCAATGTCGCGCTCAAAAATAACAGTCCGTTACGTGTCCTATATCATTGCACTGGGAGCCTGAGAAGACTATAACCGCTTGTGATAGGCGTTTTTAGACCTGCGTGCTTTTAATGAAACGTTTTAGCGTTGAAATCTTTAATTACTGGCGCCTTCTGACTTAGAAAGCTGATCTTGTAGCGCTTGTTAATGTTTCAAGAGTGGCATAACTTGTTTCATTTACACTAAACACTAAAAAAATTACATTTCTCGTTCATAGTAGAAACAATCACAACTTTCGCAAAACACCATGAGGTCCCAGTTACTGTGGTCTCAACCATTCAGTGTTTGACAACCATTCAAACCTTTTGCTTTTCTGATATTATTAAAAAGGTAATGTGCGGGCAATTCAACAGTAATGTTTGTGTTTAACAATTTACTGATAAAAAACTGCTTTGTGAATATTCCCCCCCCCCCCCCCCAATGACGAATCTTATGCCGAAATATAGAGACGCACGCACCAACTTTACGTTATAGGCTGTTTTAAATTGCTACCTCAAAAAGATTAGAGTGCTTGTGTGCACAATGATGGCCCTGCATATTATCAATTCGTTTTAGAAAATTTTGTCTTAGCAAAAGCATGGTTCCCAAGATTTTTATTTTGTCAGACTTTCCACGATGAAGTTAGTGACTTTATTGGAACTGGGTGTTCTTTTTCATTTCTACAGTGTACCGGGGCGAAAAGGTGCCGCAAATGGAATATCGCGAACTTTGTATGGTTTTGTTTATTTATTGTTTGTTTTTACTGCCGGACCACGCCCGGCTGTGTTATTTGCGTCCAAACGATGCGCGTCTTACATTCTTTACTTTTATGCCGCACGGGCTATCACATTCAGATAAGCAGACTGTTTCGCCCTAACATCACTAGCCGAGAAAATTCTTCTGTGATCTACAATGTTCTGGATGTGAATTGATGTTTCCAGAAACACTTGTGCAGAAAGATAAAAGCCTGCAGAGCAGACGCCGCGGCATTCATTCGACGACAGTCGCCTGTGCTAGGCACTTTGTTGACCACTGCTTCGCCGCCTCTGTATTCTTTTGAGCTGTTAGGAGAGCACAAGTTCGCTCCAATAAACTTGTTTCTCCTTCAAGACAACCACGTCGTCCTTGGCCTGAAGTGGCACACCTGCCTCGTATACCTCGACGATGTTGTGGTATTCTCCCGGACTTTCGACGATCACCTTGCAAGGTTGCAGTCTGTACTCGAGGCCATCCGTGCGTCGGGGTTAACGCTTAAGCCTGAAAAGTGCCGCTTCGCGCACGAGGAACTCAAGTTTTTGGGCCATGTTGTCAACGCCGCGAGAGTCCGGCCTGACCCAGCGAAAAATTACGCCATAGCGAACTTCCCAAGACGAAAGATAAGAAGGGCGTGCGGATGCGCATACTACCGGCGCTTCGTCGCAAACTTCGCCCGCATTGCAGTGCCACTCACCCGCTTGACGAAAGATAGCACCCCTTTCAGCTGGGAAAATTCCCAAAAAACAGCCTTCTTCGAGCTGCAACAACGCCTGCAAAGCCCGCCTGTGCTCGCGCATTTCGACGAAAATGCCGAAACGGAAATGCACACGGACGCCAGTGATATAGGCTTGGGTGCCGTCCTTGTACAAAAGCAAAGCGGGTGCGAGAAAGTAATCGCCTATGCCAGCTGTGGCCTGTCCAATGAAGAAAGAAACTACTCAGCCTCTGAGAAAGAGTGTATAGCGATTATATGGGCCATTTCAAAATTTCGCCCATATGTGTATGGAAGACCATTCAAAGTTGTGACAGAACACCATGCGCTGTGTTGGCTCGCCAATTAGAAGGACCCTCTGGCCGTCTTGGTAGGTGGAGCTTGCGCCTGCAAGAATTCGACGTTACAATAGTCTATAAATCCGGGAGGAAACACTCCGACGCCGACTGCCTGTCCCGTGCTCCCGTCGACCCACCACCACAAGGCTCCGATGAAGACAGCGCGTTCTTCGGAGTCGTGACTGAGAGCGACCTGGCCGCCCAGCAGCGTGCCGACCCCGATCGACGTGCCATGATCGACTACCTACAAGGATGCAACGTCGCCGTGCCCAGGGCCTTAAAACGCACCTTACCTGCATTCAGCCTGAAAAACTCCGTCCTCGTGAAGAAGAATTTCAGCCCCGGAATGAGAGCAAATTATCTTCTTGTGATCCCGTCAGATCTTCGTGACGAAATTTTGGAATCGTGCCACGACAACCCGTCTTCCAGACATCTCGGCACAGCTCGCACAATTGGGAAAATCAAGGCGAAGTACTACTGGCCCCGCCTGGAATCCGACGTCACCCACTACGTCCGGAGCTGCCGTGACTGCCAGCGACGAAAAAACGCCACCGACGAGACTCGCCGGACTTCTGCAACCGATCGGCGTCCCATCTAGGCCCTTCCAACAGATTGGAATGGACCTTCTGGGCCCCTTCCCTACATCGCGATCTGAGAACAAGTGGATTGTTGTAGCGACAGACTACATGACGCGCTACGCAGAGACCTCTGCTTTTTTGAGGGGGACTGCACAAGAAGTCGCAAAGTTTTTCGTAAGCCAAGTTGTGCTGCGACATGGAGCCCCGGAAGTCCTAATCACGGACCGCGAAAGGCCTTTACTGCGGAGCTAATGCAAGGGATATTACGCTACAGCAACACGGATCACCGAAGAACGACGGCGTACCACCCCCAAATGAACGGACTAACGGAACGCCTGAACAAGACAATCGTGGATATGCTGTCAATGTACGTCGACGTGAAACATAAGACTTAGGACGAAGTGCTACCGTACGTCACCTTTGCGTACAACACGGCTATCCAGGAAACTACGCAGATGACGCCTTTCGAGCTTGTCTACGGAAGACGGCCGACTACGATGCTCGACGCCATGCTTCCGCACGTAGAAGGCGACGACATCAACGCCGACGTCCAAGGATACCTTCAGCATGCGGAGGAGGCCCCCAGCTGGCTCGAGTTCGTACAACGGACCAGCAGCTGGTGGATGCCGGGCGGTACAACCTCCGACGCCGAGACGCCGAGTACCACCCTGGGGATCGTGTGTGCGTTTGGACTCCCATCCGTCGACGCGGACCAAGTGAGAAGCTTCTGCGGCGATATTTTGGAACCTACCATATTCTACGACGTGTCGGCCAAGTTACCTACGAGGTGATCCCCGATGGTGATTCCGGAACATCACGACGACGCACGCGGCCCGAAGTCGTCCATGTAGTTCTCTTGAAACCTTACTATGCAAGATGACGGACTTTTTTTTGTTGTTCGTTCAGACTGTGTTTTATTTTAGCATCGGGTCGATGCACTCTTAGAGGGTGGGTAATGCCGCAAACCATGGATGGGTTTGTTTATTTATTGTTTGTTTTACTGCCGGGCTACGCCCGGCTGTGTTATCTGCGTTTTAAACGAAGCGCGTCTTACATTCTTTACTTTTATGCCGCACGCGCTATCACATTCAGATAAGCAGACTGTCTCGCCCTAACGTCACTAGCCGAGAATAATCTTCTGTGATCAACAATGTTCTGAATGTGAATCGACGTTTCCAGAAACACTTGCGCTGAAAGATAAAACCCTGCAGAGCAGACGCCGCGGCATTCCTACGACGACACCCGCCTGTGCTAATCACTTTAGTTGACCACTGCTTCTCCGCCTCTGTATTCTTTTGAGTTGTTAGGGGAGGACAAGTTTGCTCCAATAAACTTGTTTCTCCTTAGAGACAACCGCGTCGTCCTTGGCTTCGTGACAATATATATAGGGCCCGATACACTATAAATTATTAACAACTTGAGGCACTTACGCCTGGCCTGTTTATGTCTGCGTTCGGCATTCAAAAAGGGCAAGGTAGTGTATCCGTCGTAAATTTTAATATTCTGCTTGATCGCAAACTGCTGTTATGGCAATAAGACATTTTCGTGTAACGTGTTGACATAATTTCAGGACCTGAATTTCCACGTTCTCACTTGAAACTGCACAACGGAAAAAATATGATCTTTAGAGAACATAAACTGCTTCCCTGATGTGTTTTGAAGTGTACGATAATCTACAAAAAAAAAGTTGCAGAAACGATCTAAGTTAGGGTCTGGTGATGTATGACGCGATAGCGTTACTTCAACCCCAGAAACCGTTTTGGAACTAAATTGCTGCATTTGCGACGTTCGCTTCACGAGAACAGAACGTCGGCGAAAAGCGAAGGGCTATCAAGAAGGGTCTTCAATCGCCATGTGACAGAAGAGCCTGAGACCCTCCATGCTTCTGTGGCTTAAGGTGGGAGCGTGAAAAGATGCGGCTCCGAGATTTTGGCAAATTTGAGGAAAAATGTAGCCGCGTAAATGTTTTAAAGTAAAGTGTTAATTTTCTCATTTCAGTGCCGGGCGGAGCGCTTTTCATTTTTTGTGATCTTTTTCGCTTTTGTTGCAGAATAAATACTGAAGGGTTTTGCACAAGCGAGTAAACAAATGTGAGGGAGCTCAAAGGTAGAACTCGAAGTCTAGGCCATGGATGCAGAAGGTCCTTCCCTAGCCCGTCCAATCAGCCTGCGCGGATCCTCTGATAACGAGCTGGTCATAACTGTCTGTTATTTTTCAATGGAAGTAGAATGTGTGATGTTTGAATGTTTCGCCCGTGAGCATACCTCTGTGCATGCCTTGGTTACCGAGGAGACGGTAAATGTTTCCTCGAATTTAGCGGAGTTTTAAGTTATTCTATGAAGTTTTCACCCATCTTCCACCACGTTTATTGTTTAAGGGTAACGGAGTGGATCCCTAGAGAAGGCAAGCGTTACCGGGGTGGCAAAAAGTAAGATGAGCAGATGAGATGAAGAAGTTTGTGAGGATAAATTGGTCGCAGTTAGCACAGGACCGGGGTAATCGGAGAATAATGGGAGAGGACATTGCCCTGCAGTGGGCGCAGATAGGCTGGTGGTGATGATGATGATGATTGGGAGATACCTGCGGTAGTTTATCCGCCGCAGTTTTCGATTCTTCGAAATGGAGACCCCCTATAGCATGGAGGAAGATCGTGTTTATAGGCATAGGATTATGAGACGTTAGCTTTTTCCGGGTGGGGAGTGCTGTAATAGTTGTCGAAAGTAGCGCGGTGTGTGAGTTCCGGACATTTTGGCCGCTGCCTCGGTCTCTTCAAACATTGTGCACGCTGATGTCGCCGACCTAATTCATAACGGACAGACATTTATTGCAGAATACTTTAGCTGTTCTTCGCGCAGCAAACAGTCTAATGCCGTTTGAGAGTCTGCAATGATCTCACACTTCTGTTTGCTACTTCAGCTATTGAGATTGCCGAGATGATGGCTCCAACGTCGGTGTCTTTGTTGCTGTAGGTAGGAGAGTCATGCAGTCACGGATATCGCCAGAAAAGCCACCCACGAAAATTGCTGCCTTCAACTATCATAAATGCCACTATTGGTGTACACTTCGGTCTGATGATATTTCACTTTCCTTGAATTAAGTTGATCCTGTCACACTGCATTTCCTTGCGTAAGTTTGAATCCATGTTTTTGTTGAGACATTTTCAGTAGAGCTGCTGCATCGGTGATTTGACTGCGATGGTTTGCACTCAATAAATGTCCGTGTGTTAGGTAAAGGTACTGCCTTCCACACGATGAACCTGCCCATTTCGTTTTCTGAGCCACGCCCTTGGTTTCAGAAAAGCGTGTTGTCGGGTTTTTTTTTTTTTAATTTGTGTAACGACACAATTTGAGGACCTATTCAATGTCAACATCACCAACAGACCATTCAAGTCTACTGAAGGACTAAAACCTTCACCCCGCTCCTGTGCAGCGCTGCCCAAATTCACCCTTTGGCTCCTAATTTTCATAACCAAGTATAGGTTTGGGCAGTTTGGTATATCATACTAGAAGAATTTATGTGAAAACTACACGAAGACGAAGAAATAGAACGAAACATGACCAGTTGTCTTGTCGTCTTTTTTCGTCTTCGTGTAGTTTCCGCAGTGCACGTTCCAGTATAATTTTCTTACTTTGTCTCTCCATGGAGCCTTCCTCTTCTTTAAGACCCATCTCTGTCTGTCCATCCTCCTACGCTGCTGGCACCACAGCTGGCAGTTCTCTGTTTGAAACATTCGCCCAATAATTGTTTGCTCCACAGCTGGTTGCATCGGCCTAAGTTCCCTTTCACGTTGTTTTGTAAGGCCCCAAGTTTCACCTCCATTATCCTTACCTGCAGAACGCATGGGAAATACCTTTATTTTTACTGGTATAGGTGGTTTACTTTTCCTTATTCAAGAAATTTTGCCCATAGCGCCCCAACGTATGTGTAGATTTCACCGGATTTCTCTGTCGTGGCTGAGATCGGGAGTGACAACATGTCCAAGGTGGTTATGTACTTCTACTCGTTGTAGTATTTCGCTACTTACAGTGAAGATGGCGCTCTCAGCATGTTTTCTTATCATTACTTCAAATCCACTTATATTTATTTTTAGCTCCACTGCGAAGCTTCCTAACTGTATATTTTCAATCGTTTTTTGCATGGGTGTCGATGCACTGAGTAATACTATACCATCTCTCAAGCTCACACGACTCAAGTATTCCCTGTTAATCCGTAAGCCTTCGTTTTCCCAATCAAGATTCATGAATACCCCATACGTATGAACAGTTAACAATTTTCGTGACGTGGTACCTCCCTGTCGAACTCACTTTTGTGTTGGAAATATTTTGCTTTGCTGGCGATGGATTATCCTGCCCGTACATTCTTCATACATGTCGTTAAGGGGTCTCATGTAGTTCTTTTCCAGTAACCAGATTTTTTTTGCCCTGCTAGTAATGCTTTGTTGTCTGGTGAATCAAACGCGTTTTCTCCGTCTATAAATATTATGTAAGAAGGTTTATTATGTTCGGCACATTTTTATACTACTTTATTGATGACATGGATGTTATTCATTGCACAGTATTGTTTTAGAACCCAATATGTTCCCAGGGTTGTTGAAAGTCTTCGCTGTTCATAATGCAGTTAACTATTAGCTTCATAAACAGATTGTAAACAACTGACAGGATGATAGGTCTGTAATTCTTAACACCTTTGATCTCTCACTTTGTGTGCATCAGAACTATGTTGGGTTTTTTCAGCATACGGTTTTTTTCCGTAACAGTCTGGAAAAGACTTTACAAAGCTATTTCAATACAACATACCCTTTTCTAGAAGGTCCACGGTTGTCCCATCCTCGCCTGCAGCTTGTCATCTTTCCATAGTCTTGAGCGCCTTTTCTACTTTTTCTTTACTTACTAGCAGGACATCGCAATAAAAGCTTATGGATTCCGTAGTCTTCAGTTGTGGAACATCGCTGGCGTATAGCCGTGAGTAGAATCCTTTACTGCCTATATCACTTCGTCGATATTTTGTTTATTGCTTAAATTGCTAAAAAGCGCAACTCTGAAAACCGGACAGAAACACGACAAGCGCTCGTATTTTTCTGTTTGTGCACGGCTTTCAGTGCTGCGATTTTTGAAGGTTTTTACATGCAAGTTTGCTTACCAGCACAACTCGCCAATCCATTGCGCCAAATGGTATTCTGTTTCTCCCTGAGTGCACGGATTATGACTGCCAATGAGGAGACTATTCTGTGTTGCCTTAATATTTCCTCTATTATCCAGCGTTTTCGCCATCACTGACATATACGCATGAATGTCCTTTTTTTACTTAGATTATTCCATCTTGAAAGCATAGCTTATTCTGTTTCAGCAATCGGGCTCGACAGTTTTATGATATTACGTCCCTGAATAAGTTCTATTGTTCTCTTTTTTATCTTGCATAATGTTTCTTATATGCCTGTTTTTTTACAGATGCTGCGGAGTTTCTGATTGCGGTTGTTAGGTTGTCACTCCAAGTGTCAACTCTGTCGTCTTTTTCATCAATTAAAAGCGCCAGTTTATTCTCCAGGGTTATTTTTAAGTCCGGTGACCTGGTTCCCACTCACCCCATGGTTTTTTTTGTAGGGATCCATAGTTTCCCTATTTCCCTGTTGAAATTTTGTCGCATTTTTCAAACAGTGACTCTCTCGCTTACGGGCTGGCAACGGTGAAACGTTTGGAGTGTTTGTCGAATAAATAGGCAAGTGAGAAAAAAAGTGATGCGAGACGCGCTTGCAGAAGCAGTGAGCTCAGACGCTATACATGTGCACCTACAAAGCTGCCACACCTCCACGTGTGAGCTTCGAGTGCGCGTATATCGCGTTTAATGGTGTTATAAGCGACCACCACCTCGGGAGGAGGGGCCGCCAGCGTGCTGATGTGAGCTGCTGCTTTTCACTCGATTGCATGGCGTGG
Source organism: Haemaphysalis longicornis (assembly GCA_013339765.2). Lineage (NCBI taxonomy): Eukaryota > Metazoa > Arthropoda > Arachnida > Ixodida > Ixodidae > Haemaphysalis > Haemaphysalis longicornis. The sequence goes on from CM023452.1 coordinate 158,464,706, forward strand.
TACAGGCTTTCAAGAAAATTTCGCAAAAACTTAAGCAGTTCTGGTGAGCAGTGATTTCTATAGATATATTGTCTGATAGAGAGCACCGGGTCGCTACATTCCGTCAGGGATACAGTACATCTCTGTTCGCGACAGGTTCCCAAGAGGAGTGGAAGCGACAGTATGTAAAGCTCGGCATCTCGCGTACAGAAATTAAAGATGTTTTTCTGGTTATGTTATCGACAGGAGCACCAGCTTCTGCCAAAAATGTCTGATTATCCACTTTACGCAGCGCTCGAGCAGGCATTGTGCGCAGAAAAGCACGACCTTCTTTTTTAGGTACATCAGTTTTTATTGAGACGCAATGTATCTGCAATACACGAGAGAGCAATTGAAATGGCCAATGACAATCAAATAATCGTTTTAATACAGTAGCTTTATTGAATAAAAAATTAAGAACCACTTACATATTTCACACAAACCCTGCCGCTTAAGTTATACCCCTGTATTTAAATATAGCGTGCCGAACATTACGCAGTACATCTTATCTTTTTATTTCTCCAGGCAACAAGTCGCACTAGAATGAAATATTATTGTGTGCGTGTTAAGCGGTAACCATTCTGACACGTTTTGAGGATGAGTCTAATTGAGGGAATTCCTCTAGAACTACGAAACACATTGATGTCCTCAAACTACGAAAGTACAAGCACAATTTGGTAGGAGCGTTATCCCCGGTAGGTAAAATGATATTCTAAAAAAAGCACCATTGAACCACTTATGAACGTCAGTTGCAGCCGCGTCTGCCAGCCACATAATGCGCACGTGAACCGCTACATCGTACATGATTTCCCATAAGTGGGCGAGCCTTACTTTTGTTAACTTTTTGGTTGTCCCGATGCTCTGTGTATACTATGTACCCGAAATTTCCTACAATTTGTTTTTATGTGGCGCATCACTTGGAATATTCCTTTATAGGTAGGCATTCGGTCTTGGTGCAAGTACAGGTTAGTGTAAGATAGCAGATGCGCCTGTACAACGTTTCGAAGCTGGTTGCGTGGACATGCAAGGGAGAGACAGAGATAAAACATCTTTATTGTCCGGCAAGATGGACATGGAAGTGAGGTTACCTACTACTGGACATCATCGTCCAAGCACTTGGAACATGCGACAAAAGCGGTATTCGCCATCTGACAGGACATTTAGTGTGCAAGCTTTCCGAATATTCTGAATATTTTCCCCTCCGGTTCGTTATAAAAAAAACACTCGTGTCTCTCTCTCGGTTACACCTTTGTTTAAGCGCTACAGTTCGGACGCTTGAGTTGATATGTATTAGCATGAATAATGCATCATTTACACGACAAAATTAAAAAAGAATGAAGGCACATTGTACTACCAAAGACCTTCGCCTGTGAGGATGGTTAAAGCACATCCCTGGATATAAAATGAAGAGCATGTAGGCTCCGAGCAGTCTGAAACGACACTGCTCTCCTTCTTGAAGAGATCTCGTTTCAATCCATCCTCTTGGCAAGACTTACGCGTAATAGGGTCGTATACATAAACCGGTATGCTGGGTAAGTGCACTGCGGGTGCGCAGAATAGCTATTTTGGTGGGAAATTGAAACCACGTCTGTTGCCATTGGCTCTAACTGCAACACAATTTTTTACATTAATTTATTGTGCGCAACATATGTGGAAATAAATGAATGCAGCAAACAGTAGCATTATGCAGTAGAGGTTAGCCTCTCGCTAAACCGAATATGAGGGGAAAGAAATGCCTTTTTTCGACAAAAAGATGAAGAATTCTAGACCTCTGCTTTTTCAAAGCTGTTTTTATTTGCCGCACTAAAACACAGCCAAAAAACTACGGATTTTTTTGCGGCATCGTTCACCGAATATTGACATCCCACAGCTGAACACTCTGACACGCTGAGCCTGCACATTTTTTTCCATCTCATTTTTGTTTAGTTACCCTCAATACCTCTACTGCAAAGCAATATACCTCTACTGGGCATATTGCCTCTGCCTCTGCATATTAAAATACACCTGTTTGAGAGAAGTTCCGTGTTCAAGTCAGCAGAAAACCGCCAAATCAATCGAAATAACTTGCTGGCATCGCCATGAGTCCAACCTGGAACCAAATGGAGTTTTGGAGAAGGATCGCGTTGTCTTGACGACTAAGTTACGCCCACACGAGGAAATGGGGAGAAAGACATTGTACTCAACGACCACTGTGGTGGGTCAATCAAAGCCCTCAATAAAAGCCCTCGTGAGCAGGGAAAACCGCATTATGCATGGTAACGTTCCCATGATTTGGATTAGTGCCGAACGGAACAGCGCCTGGGGAGGGGAAGGCAGGCAGGGCGCGCTTTGGCGGTGACGCTTGAAACAAGAGTGAGGGTTAGGCAGTGAGAGGTATGACGCCATAGCCACGCGTGCCACTCTCCTCCTCACTGTTCTCCAGACGTTCCTCTCTGTTTTCTTTCTGCCGTCGCTGCTGGACGCTGGCGCTGCCTCCCGAAGGCGAGATAATGGCTACCAGAGTCTGTGTTTTCAGTTTTTCTAGAGACAGGTGTATACATTCAAACCACGGTACATCATAAGTCGTCGTGGGTGTCATATACTGCTCAGTGCAGCCGCCTTCATACCGTGGATTGGACCCATCCAATCCCTGCTATGAGCTTTGCATTCTTTGTTGTATTCTTTATGACAGTCGAGTTTTTTTTTTGGTATCGTATTCAGAGCTGGTCATCAGGCTTCACTTCATAAAATGGGCTAGGTATACTACTTGTAAACCTAGTTACAGTATAACCCTGTTATGCGTAGTCCGAGGTTAAAGAAAATCTTTTCGAATCAGTCGAGTTCGAGCTGGCGCGGATCCCTTCGAGTGGCGATACGCACACGCTACAATATTAAAAACGCCTTCGTCATATACTTGACTGGAATGCACGTCCTATGGAGCGAACTGTGAATAATTACGTTCTGCGAAATACCGCATAATAAATGGTCAATTCGAAATGCAACCCCGAAAACTCATGCGCGCACTTTCGCACTACAATCCGTAGTGCGAAGGTCGCGTAGTTTATGCCAGTGCTTCGAAGTACGTGGAGCAAGCCCGCGGTCACAGATTTGGGAAGCTGAGTAGGCTAGCTAAACATTAGGTTCGCCTCCGGCTTTGAATTTTAGGAAAATTAGTCTGTGCGGACGGTAATTTGGTTAGAACTACCCGTGCTATGTATGGCAGGTTTGAATTAGCAAGATGTTTCTCCCATACAAATAGACTTCACTTTTCTGGTACCAGTAAACCAGTTTGAATTCTATGTTGCTTCGAATTGAGCGAATTCCTATTAACGAGATTCGATGGCATTTCAGTTTCCAGCGATAGGGCCGTTTGGTTTGGTTTTAAAAACGCAGCCACAAATTTTTTTATGATATCTTGGTTACCGGAGGATTACATTCAGTTTTTCGCTTTCGTTAACATCCGCAAAACACTGCGCAGCTGTACGTGCCATAAATTTCAGTACTGGTCAGCCAAGAGACGGTGAAGCTGCCATGAACCTCCTGCCTAGTCACAAAAGTAGCGCAGCCGCAAGTCTTCGAGCGAGCGTACATGCGTATTGCGACATAGGTAGTATCAAGCTGCCACGCCCTTCCGTAGCCCATCACGTGGCATGACCTTACGCCTGCCCCACTAGCTCTGCCGCAGCTCGAGTATTTGCCACGCGAATGTGACCTCTAGAGGCATGGCGTATTCGAGCTTTTGCTCTGAAAAGTGCCCCACGTCGTGACCGTGGTACCGGGGTAAGTGGAGGCAGCATGCAGTCATCATCATAACCAGCCTATCTACGCCCACTGCAGGGCAAAGGCCTCTCCCATTATTCTCCAGTTACTTCGGTCCTGTGCCAGCTGTGAGCAATTTATCCCCGCAAACTTCTTGATCTCATCTGCCCATCTAACTTTCTTTCGCCCCCTGCAACGCTTGCTTTCTCTAGGGATCCACTCTGTTACCCTTAATTACCAGCGGTTACCTTGCCTTCGCATTACATGCCCTGCTCACATCCATTTCTTCTTCTTAATTTCTACTAATATGTCTTTAACACCAGTTTGCTCCCTGACCCACTCCGCTCTCTTCTTGTCCCTTAATGTTACACCTATCATTTTCCATTCCATTGCCCGCTGAGTCGTTCTCAATTTAAGTTAAACCCTCTTAGTGATCCTCCAAGTTTCTGCCCCGTAGATGAGTACCGGTAGGATGCAGCTGTCATACACTTTCTTCTTCAGCGAGAATGGTAGGCTGCTATTTATTATCTGAGAATGTCTGCCATATGCACCCGACCCCATTCTGATCCTTCTAATTATCTCTGCCTCATAGTTGGGATCCGGGGTCACAACTTGGCCTAAGTAGATGTATTCGCTTACCACTTTCACTGCCTCGCCGCCTATCTCAAACTGCTGTGCTGTCCCGAGGTTATTGATCATTACTTTAGTTTTCTGCACATTAATTTTCACGCCCACGGTTCTACTCTGTTCGCCCAGTGCGGAAAGCATGCTTTGCAATTCGTCCCCCAAGTTACTTAGCAATGCAACGTCATCAGCAAATCTGAGGTTACTGAGGTATTCTCCATTAACCCTTACTCCCACCTGGTCCCAATCCAACGTTCTGAATACTTCTTGTAGGCATGCTGTGAATAACATTGGAGAGATTGTGTCTCCTTGTCTGACACCCTTCCTTATAGGTATTTTACTGCTCTCCCTATGGAGGATGATGGTAGCTGTAGACCCATTGTAGATATCCTCTAGTATTTTTACATAGTGCTCATCTACCCCCTGGTTCCGTAATGCCTGAATGACTGGTAGGGTTTCGACCGAGTCAAATGTTTTCTCTTAATCTATGAAGGCTACATATAGGGGTTCAGTATACTCAGTGCACTTGTCTATCACCTGTTTGATCGTGTGAATATGGTCCATTGTTGAATAACCTTTACGGAACCCTGCTTGTTCTTTAGGTTGACTGAAATCTAAGGTTGCAGACATTCGGTTAGCGATTACCTTGGTAAATACTTTGTACACGACTGACAGTAAGCTGATCGGCCTGTAATTTTTCAAGTCCTTCATGTCGCCTTTCTTATAGATTAGGATCATGTTCGCGTTCTTCCAAGATTTCGGTACCATTGCGGTGATTAGGCATTGCGTATACAGGTTTGCCAGTTTTTCAAGTACAATTTCGCCGCCATCCTTCAAAAGGCCTGCTGTTATCTGATCCTCACCAGGTGCTTTGCCCCCTTTCATTTCTTTCAAAGCCTTCCTTACTACTTGGGTCGTTACTGGTGGGATGTCTATCTCCTCTGAACTACTGTCTCGTTCGGCATTATCCTGTATGTCCCGGCTACTGTGCAGATCCCTATAGATCTTCTCGGCCACAGTGACTATTTTATCCCTATTTGTGATGACATTGCCTTGCTTATCCTTAAGTGCATACATCTGATTTTTCCCCACGCCAAGACATCTCTTCACTCCTTTCAGGCTACCTCCGTTCTTTACAGCGTATTCGATCCTCTCCATATTATACTTCCGTATATCAGCTGTCTTACGCTTATTGATTACCTCCGATAGCTCGGCTAGTTCTATTCTGTCAACTTCGATAGAGATTCTCGTGGTTTGCCGTTTCGTGATTAGATCTTTCGTCTCCTGTGAAGTTTACCAGTATCCTGTCTAGCCATAGTGCCCCCGACTTCTACTGCACACTACGTGATAATGCGTGTAAGGTTGTCGCTGGCTTCCTGTGTCGTAGGCTCGGCTTCCTCGTTGAGGGCGGAATATCGGTTCTGCAGCGCGATCCTAAATTCTTCTACTTTATGTCTTATGGTTAGCTCATTTATCGGCTTCTTTCGTACTAGCTTGTTGCGGACCCTCCTCAAATCTTGCTTAATTCGAGATCTTACCATACGGTGGTCACTACACCTTACCCTTCCGAGCACTTCGACATCCTGCACGACGCCAGGGTTATCGCATATTATGATGTCTATTTCATTTTTCTGCTCCCCATTCGGGCTCCTCCAGGTCCACTTCCGACTCTCCCGTTTACAGAGGAAGGTATTCATTATGCGTAGGTTATTCCGTTCTGCAAACTCAACTAGCAGGTTCCCCCTGCTATTTCTACAGCCCAGACCATAGTTCCCAACTGCCTTGTCTCCAGCCTGATTCTTGCCTACTTTAGCATTGAACTCCCCCATACATATGGTATAATGTGTTTTTACTTTAGCCATTGCCGATTCCACATCTTCATAGAAGCGTTCCACTACTTGGTCGTCGTGGCTGGAACTGGGCGCGTAGCCCTGCAAAACCTTGAGCTTGTACCTCTTATTGAGCCTAATTACAAGACCTGCTGCCCTATTGTTAATGCTATAGTATTCCTCTATGTTGCCAACTATGGTTTTATTGACTAGAAGTCCCGCTCCCACTTTTCTTCTGTCCTCTAGACCACGGTAACATAGGACGCGTCCATTTTTCAGCAACGTAAAGGCTTCGCCTGCCCTCCTAACCTTGCAAAGCCCTATTACATCCCCATTTAATGCCCTCTAATTCCTCGAGACTTGCTTCACTAGATAAGGTTCGCGCGTTCAACGTTGCCAGGTTCAGATTCCATTGGCGGCCTGTCCGGATCCATGGATTCTTAGCACCCTCTGCTGCGTCACAGGTCTGACCGCCGCCTTGGTCAGTTGCTTCGCAGCCGCTGGGGTCTGAGGGCCGAGGCTAATTGGCATATTCATGGGAGGCTGTGGCCGATACTACACCAGGGTGGCCAATCCTGCTCTGGTGAGGGAGTGCACTACCGGCAATGGTCGCCGGGGTCAGGCCGCACCCAAAGCCCCTTTATGCAATTCCATCAATACGCGGATTTTTTTAATCCGGTGGGAATTGTCCGGCACCGGGATTCGAACGACGGTCCTTCTGCACGCGAGACGGGTGTTTTACCTCTACGCCATCGCTGCAACCCGCGATTGCATCATACAGTAGCCAGCCGTTTTTTTGGACTCCAAAAATTCGTACTTGCTTGATATTCGGTACTTTGCCGAGGAACCGCCAGTCGCCCCATAGGCTGAATATACATGATCAGCGGATATTTCGCCCGAATTAAACCGAAACGTGTAATTTTCCGAACAAACTTTTCCGCGACAGAGACACGGTTTGACACCAGGACGACGCCATTTTTGAATCTCAAGCTGCCTCGCCAGCTTCGAATTCGAAGGGGATTTGCTTGACTCCCGCTGGGGTGACAAACTTTTATCTTGGAGGTCATAAGTTGGCATGTCGTCTGCGGCGAAAACAATGACGAGAGCCAGTGTTTATGAAGAAAACGTGACGCTTGCAGAGATGCAAGCAGACGTTCTCATATGCAGGAAGAATTTCAGGCAAGGAACCATTTGCGAATTCACCGGGTCCTACTTAAATGAAATAAAGTTCGTTTTTGCGGCTCGCGGAGTTTTCGGACTGCTCTTTTATTTGGACTATTTTTCCTTCTCCTGCATGTCCGAAAAATCATCGGGTACTGTATATGCTAAGCCGCACTCTGACGTCTTTGTGAAACAACTTCTTCAAAAAGACGAGCTATCTATAGCCGTCGTGTTTAACAACCTTAAGAAAAAAGTGGGGACCATGAGCTCTAAGCAAGCATTACACATTGTCTGGATAATCCAGAGGTATGCCTGATAGCCATAGATAATAGGGTCAGCCTAGGCTGTAGGATTCTTTTGTTCCATTGCGTGGCGCATGCCGCGGGGGCAGTTTTTATCACCCACACGAATCTCGTATCAAAAATATACCTAACAACCCTCTAACGTAGTCACCTATGCCAATGAGCAAAGTTAGGTTTATCTTTGCTCTCACGTGATTTTACAAAGGCGGATAGTGTCTGAAACAGAACTGTAAGGCTTTGTTCAGACTGGCGATGCAAAAGCCATTTCGTGATCTATGCACGTAAACGATAAACGTATCACGCAATTCGGTGGGCTCAGATTTAAAATGACGTCATTAGTTTAAGTAATTATGACTGTAACGGCATCACTCTTAACGCGTCCTAACTATAACGTGAAGGGCGAAGTGTGGTACACCTATACATTCCTGCGAATGTTCAGCATTTTTAGTGGTGGTTTTCTTAATGGTACGACGTTGCCGCTATCACAAACTAGCCTTGTAATCACGTGCGGTCGGTAATTTGGGGGGGCTGAGTAGCAGAGAATAAGAAGGTCCTCCATACTTAGCAAACCTGCTTTCTGCTGTTATAAGTAAGCAAGTAAGCTTCCTACGATATGGGTTACAGAACGCATAGTAATACAATTTTACACTGGTATTGAATGCAAGTCTGGGTACACAGTTATACGTAACCAAGTCTGGTGTACATTGGCTATATCTGACACTTTTTTTACTTTTTTTGTAGAGTTCAACGCGCCGACGCAACGGAGGTGATGAGGCGCACCATGGTGGAGGGCTCCGCACTAATTTTGACCCCCCTGGGGTTCTTGCAGAAATCTCGTACACACGGGCGTTTTTGCTTTTTGCCTTCATCAGAAAAGCAGTCGCCCTGGTTGGAAATCGAGCGCGCGACCCGTGACCAGCAGCACAACGCCTTAGCCACTGAGACGCACTATCTTTTTTTTGAGGACAATGATCTTTAAAGTTCTCTACCTTTATCTACACAATCACGAGTATTTGGGCAGCCCTTGTTTGGAAAATCGAATCTGGTTCACGCAATAAATTTTCCGATTGCAGAAAATTCGGTAAAGCATTTGAAGTTTCTTGCATTCATGACAAAACTCTTGGTTCTCGAACCACGTTATATATCATCGTGGTTAGCCCTTGGGCAAGAATCGCACCATAGAAGGAGACTGTAGGCAAGCTGGGAGATTTCCGGTCAAGATAATTAATGCAAGCCTTGTGCAATTAATGCTTTCATGAATAAATTAATGACCATCTCGCCTTCATATGACCGGGGTATCCAAACACGGAGCGTTTCTTTTGGTGAAAACGCGAGCAGACGTGGAAAACGTACATGTAGGTTTTATTCAGCTGCGACGACCCCCTTTTGCGCGAGCAGCCGAGGGTTTCACCTCACTATGTTTCCACACAAAAGGGTAGCAGAAGAAGGAATGTCTCCGCAAAGGGGGGGGGGAGGGGGCTGTAGGGGGGAGGGGCGCGAGGAGGGGTGGTTTGGTTTCGCAGGAAGGATAAAAAATAGCCTGAGTTTAATATTAAACCCCAGTGAAGAAATGGACTGGAGACATTATTAAAGGACTGGCATTTAGAGGGACACTGAAGTGAATTTGTCAAGCTCCCGTTTTTGCTTGCACTGTGTAGACTGCCTCAAATTAGCACACTTTTCATCGTTTATCCGGTTGACAAATCGGTAATTATTTACAAAGCGCGAAAGAAGAAAAACTACCATGCGCGGTTTGGCGGCGGCCGCACAAACTAAGCTGTGACGTTGAGAGGAGGGGGCGCCGTGATTGGACGTGCCCAAGGTTAGCAATCAAAGAAGTTTCGGTTTCGTTTCGGTCTGTAAAAACAACATGTTTGACATTCGATGGCGTCGTTGGATGGGCATTCTCAATATCCCAGTTATCGTAGTACCGCGCTTCTGCCATGTTTGTCGGCTGTAAAATGCATAAGATAAGCCTCCCAGGACAGCTTGGAATCGTAGCATTCACTATCTGAGGCCTACGCAGTGCATGGAACGCCCTCCACGTCCCCGCAGACGCTCAAATGCATGCGCTTTTCCCCATATTTGGAGCTTGCTTCGCTCATGCCTGTATCGTAAAAAGCGTGTTCGCACCTGGCCAAGAGTCTGTTGATTCTGGCCTGTTTGTCACTGCCCGCAAGCAGTCGGTGCTTATGGCAACATCACGCCAACGAGAACTCGCTAGCGCGGCAGTGCCAGCCTGCGCGAGTTCTGTGGACTAGTTCGGGGAGCAATGAACGTTGCGGCCCAAAAAAAAGGTTAACTCAGTATAGAAAATATCGGCGAAAAAACAAAAAAGGTAACTCATAAAAAAATAAAGCATGAACCCGCGGCGATTCGAACTTGTGACTGGCAAAACACTAGCGATGACATACCTAGCACCCCACACGACTAGGCCACAGGCGGCCGCTGGCAGCGATGGAAAAGATAAGGTATATATGTATAACGAGTTACACTTTTATTTAGTTTTAGTATTTCAAGCAGCTTAGGTGACTATTTGTTGTATTGCGCTCGTGCAGTAAGCGTCCCCGAGTTCCACAATAGCTCACGTCTAGCAATTGCATGTCTTAGACGGGAAAGCGTTCGCAGATGCGTAGTCGTGCTCCTGACCGCTCTGCTTGTCGCCCAGCGCAAAAAAGTGCTTCCCGCACCCTAGTTTTACGCTGTACGGTAAAAATATCAGTTGATTTTATTTCCTTAGTTACCTATATTGACTTTCGCTCACTCTTCTCCCCCTTCAAGAGGCCTTATATTTTCCTACTGGCGTACCAGTCAGCGAAGCGTCGCATGTGCGCTTGTGCAGCGCTTTGTGTGAAGCGACCTTGACTTGGAGCTAGATACAGTGTACAAACTAACGAAGTAAAGAAACGCGCATTCTTCCATTCCCAAACGTGTTGTGGCTTAGTTTCAACTGATCGAACGAATTGCGACGACCCGTCCGAGGCCGGCGGACTAAACGGTTGGCCGACTTACTCGGTCACTCGGTCGCGGAAGGTCGGCGAGCCATGCAGTAGCGCAGCCAATTGTCAGCTCCTCTCCTGCTGACGTCACACGAAAACGCCACAGAAATGGGCGAGTGTAAAGAGAGGAGGACAGCATTTTCGAATTGATTTTTCTACTAAATAAATTCGCGTGAACGCGCACAGAGTGGTCGAAACAGGGCCCAGGGACTCCGGACTACAGTTTGCGCTCGTAATCCCGCATTGTTTACAAATCACTTCAGTGTCCCTTTAATGCAGTCCTGAGGGTGGGGATATACTATGAAAGAATCAAATGCGGTAGTGAAACGTAAAGAGGTAAATTTAGAATAGATGGAAGAAATTTATGGGTTGTCACTAAGACAGGTCACTGCGCATGAACAACAACACAATCCCAATCCTGGAGTCATGCTATGTCCGTGAGATGAAACGCTACGGGAACGCCAAAGCGTGGAGGTGAGGCTGTGATTTCAAGACGTGTATTCGACCGTGCCGAGTTGGAGAGAGCGGGATGCGGGTTCAAGCGGACGAGCGGGTACTGGGGGGCGGAAGATTGTGCTCGGCGCACCGACGCAGCATAGCGCCCATCGGCAGAAAAAACCACCGACGGCAGCAACTTGTGGCCAACGAATATCGCTAACCGATGCTGCCGCCAGGTAGTGGCATAGCGAAAGAAAACACATCCGCACCCATGACGTGAGCAAACAAACTCCTGCCTCCAGAAGTAGCGGCAGGAGGGAGTGGCCGAAGCGTGTCACAGCCGCGGTGTGCCAATGACTTTCATTTATCGGCGTGTCCTCTTGCGGAGGCGGACGGAGCAGGTACTGAAACTCACTACCCAGCGCTTCCTTTCGAAAAATTCGGTTTTCTTTGGACACACAGGGCTGTTTCGTATGTTTCTTCTTGACTCCAGTTTGAAAAGTTCGTAGTCGACTGCAACGTTCTGAAGTTTGATTTTCACATATCATTGGTTTTTTTTCGGGTGCGGTTTCCTTGCGTTTCGTAACCATTTGGGAAGTGTACTTTGCAGGTTTTAGTTCTGGTGTTGTCGCAACCCAGTGCGCTCATTGTGGTCGTTTACATTCTCCTAATTTATAGGAACACCCTAATGGAATCGTGGAAGATACCAAGCCACGAACGGAACGCTGCCAGAAAGACTTTATATCTTGTGAAGAAATCAGTATTCATTACACACTAATCACTCCGAATTTTATCAAAACTCCGAATCATAGCTTTTATTGTGTGCACAAACGTCGCACAGAACGTAACAAAATGTTTGGAGTGATTGCATTTCCATCATACCGAAGATTCTGTAACACACGAATTGCGTGTGATGCGTTGCATGTTTTCGTGTACTGCAAAATTTCAGTTTCGACAATGGCGTGTAGAGCGAGAGCAAATGGTAGGTCACGGTCGCATATGAGGCTTCAATGATGAAGCTTTAATAACACCAACAAAAAGAGTTTATTGTATTTGAAAGAGCAGGTTTAAACGGAAAATTTTTATGAGTTTACAAGCCGTCCTTTACGCAATACATCCAAAACGCGTTTTACACAAGTTTTTAATTTTGAGCTAGATTTTTTTTGACGTTCATCAAACATGATTGATATCATCTAAGTATGATTATCCAGCCGGACTTTGACAGATGTATAAGACGTCTGCACAACAGTGGCGTATTTTCGAAGTCGTTTATTATTCGTTAGTTGGTGTGGGATATACGCAGCATGCACGCTTGAAAATTGTTTTGAGCTACCTTAGTTCCGATGATACCGCAACGGCCACGTGGTGGTGAATTTTCCTTCCAGTTACCACACGTGAAACTAAACATCGCTGGCATGCAACCACGAAATTGATATCAGATTTTTTGAGAACTCTTCAGTTCTAACAAACTTCACGAGAAATAAAGTGAAATATAGGATGAGCAGTAAATTGAGTATTAAATTTTTTAGAACACTCTACATCTAAGACAAACTCTTTTCGCAGGTGAACTTGGCTGAACTTGGCAGGTGAACTTCGCAAGGCTGAACTTGCTAAAATGCTTAATGATTGCATAGATAAAGCTAATCATAATATAACGAACAATGTAGCGTAGGTTTAGTGAGCAGACACTAATACCGAGCAATAATAAAGGAAATGTTCTAAGGAACAACTTTTTGGAGAAATGCTCCTAATAGCAACTCCAGCATTCAGTTTTGCCTGCGGGAAGGATCTGGGGTAATATTCATCTCACGATGAGCCTGTCTAATTTTCGAACAGTTTAGTTCACAATGTAAATTACGGTGTGTTTACAGCAGTGCCTTCTTTATTCCGGTAAAATTCTAGCTCGTTTTTGTAATTTCCGTTTCCCATTATCCATGTGTAGTCACACACGTACAGTGCATATTCGGAAAGTTGTTAAACCCATTCCTTTTCGCGGGCAGGGATCGCCTTGTAGTTGTCTTGATTTTGTTGAAATGCTTTCTGGGGCAACACAATATGTGATAGGAGAATAATCAAACTACGCGCGTTCGCACTCCATTGAAGGTGCTGTTTTCTCAAGTACAGCAGAAAATCAGGGCGCATAAAAACTAGGCGTAACGTCGCTGTATAAAGCAGCATTGAATACCACTAACATGTGTGACAGCCGCTGCTGGAAACCAACATTATTGGGCGTCTCTGTTCATTAGCCGTTAGCCAGGCACGTGAAACGAAGGAAATTGATTACCCGATGGTGTTCCTTTACCCAAACTCTTAATGGGACAGGCAGACCATGGCGAGGACCAATCAGCCGAAAGCAATCACCCGCACGTGTAGCCAGTCGAACAACCGGAAAAAGAGCGCGGGCTCATTCAGCCGCAGTAATGAGCTTACTCTATGCAGAGTCTCTCCTGTATCGGCCGCATCAGAACCCTTCGTTTTCAAGGCAACCTTAACAAAGTCGAGATTTCGTAAATTATAAGATACCGCTTTGTGTAAGCCTTTCTTTCAATATAAGTTTTAGTAACCAGAGACCACAGGACATTTCCAATGAATAGGTTTATGAAAAAACGACACCAGAGAAAGCTAGATGATGACTGTTGCGCACTCTACGAGGCAAGGATTCTTCTTCCTCGTTGCCATTGTGCTTTGTACGGGAGATCATCTGATGATTATATTTAACAGATTCCCGCCCGCGGAAATCGCTCAATGGCTTGAACTCAATGGCTTGAAGCAGTGTTCGAGCGCATATATGTACTTAGTTTTTTATTTATTCGTAATAACCTTAAAGGATCGTGTGAGAAGGTATTACACAGGGGTTGTTACATGAGCAAAAGTACAAACAATGAACGTCAACAACGAAAAAAAAACAAAAGATATAAAATTTATAATCAAATAAAGACTAATGTTGGAGTAGGTTTTATGAAGAGTAATTTATAATTACGGCAAAAATAAAACAAGGAATCGGCAACAAATTGATCGAATACAGAAAACTACACGGTGAACAACCCATGAAAATGCAAGTGAAAATAATCAATAAACTTAATATTAAAAACAAATAAACTATACACTCAAAAACAAATAAAAAATATACTCACTCATCACACCACAAACAATCTGAATCAAGGTAAAAAATAGTACATATTTTCACTGCACCTTCCGCAAAAGAGGGAAAAAAGAGCAAAAGTCAGATGGTGTCCAGTATTTTGAGTTATCTCTAGAAATTTTTGGCGTCTTTTTCTCAGGGAATGTGCGGTGTTGGATTATTCCAATTTATTGCGGTACGTGGAATGAATGACCGGGCAAAAAGCAAATGATTTACACTTTACGCGTTTCACATTGTAGGGGTAATCACGGCGTGGAAAAATAATGGCAGGTGGCAATAATAATTCACCATGAAGTGAAACGTGGGGATAAAGTTTATGGAAAAGTGATGGGTGTGAAAGTTTCGATGGAATAGTTTTGTGTTTTATTGACCTTCGTAGAAATATTTTCCGCTTGATGGCAGAAGACATGATCCTATTTCCTCCATCACTTGCAGTATACCTCCATTCTCTACGGCACATTCTCCAAAATGTCGTGGAAGCTGTATCTTCGATGAGTACGACGTCACGTTCCGATAGGTGTTGGCCGTTTGCAGCTCTGGCTTGTGCCGTTGATCCAAGCTCCTTTACGTATTCATCGCGCCATCCGAGCCCACCACTCTTGCGTGATGCTACGACTGCTTCTCCATGCATCTTCAATGCAGCGGCTCTGTTGCTTGCTGAGGTAGTCATGAAGCTGCAGCTTGCGGCCAATTATTCCCGCTGTAGTTAATGGAAGTGGCTCGTCGGGTTTGCCGTATACGTATCTTAGTGCACGATTGTGTACAGCTCGTTCCATCTCAGTTACCACAGTCTGTAGCTCCCCAAGAGATGCGATTCTCTTGATGATTTCCTTGCGTATGGATGTTTTCATGCTTCGTATGATGCGTTCATACAAACTGCCCACCAAGGCGCACAGTCCGCAATGGCCTTCTACTTGATATTGTGCATACTCCTGTAACTGGTCACTGGATATTCATGAATGCTTCAACCGATCTGCTGATCTCCCATTCGGCCCAGTTTGAGAATTATCCGAGTATATGAACCTCTGGGAGTTCCTATTCGAGCTAGAAATCGTCGAAACGCCTGTAGGAAACTATTCATGGTCATGTTGTCTCTGAATTCTAAGTGAACTGCCTCTCGTCACTGCACAGGCAGAAGTTAGGACATATTGTTGGATTTGATGGCCTTGTGCAATGCGAACAGCTGAAGTCTACTCCAGTACTGAAGTCTACTCCCAGTAAGAATTTGGAATGACTTAGCTTCATTTACACGATCCGATGGCAGTGGAGGTACTGGCTGCTCCACGTGTCTTCCATTGTGCCTTTTGCATTTAATGCATTTGCTCATAATCCGTTTTACCGCCTGCTGGCCTTGTAGGACCCGCAGCTTGATACATAGTCTTGTAAGGGTTTCCTGTACACGGCCGTGCAGCACTAGGTTAAGAACGGGCTGGATTAGAAGTTCAGTAAATATTGCATTCTTCGGGAGTACAATGACTTGACGATTTCTTAAGGCACGGAACTGTAGTTTCCTTTGCGTAGTAGTGATATACGCGTCATGCAGGTACGCTTTCGTTCCATGTAGCCGGAAGCCTCTGTTCCGAGTACTATCACTTTGATTAGGAAAGGCGTAAAAACTTCTGAATATCCTTGTTCCAGTACTCTTCGGCCTTTGTTATTTCAACTTCTGTTAATGGGCCTTTTATACGCCAAATTTCGATTTTTTTCTATGAAACGAGACAGCCACGGCTGTCACACGTAGCAGCTTGTTGTGAAAACCATATCTTTCATTGTTCAGTAGAGATGCTGTTGCTTGCTCCGGTGGAAAGTTCATTGCATTGTACTGTCTCTCGCTCGGCCTCAGTGTTGATGTTGAAGTTGTCTTCGGCGTTCAAACGCTGTTCTTCGGATTTCATGAAACTGGGCCCATGCAACCATGTTGACTATTCTATGAAAAATTTGGCGGTGATTCCGTGGGTGAGCATGTCTAGAGATTCCTTCCCCTGGACAAACCCCCTACTGTGTTGGTGTGTCCTTTCGCGTCTTTTATCAGCTCCGCTCTTGACAAATACTTCTCTTTTGGCATCTCTTTTTGAACCAGTGAACCGGTATCATTCGAGTCCGTCCAGTGGCTGACACTTTCGAAGATTTCGCGTAATGTTTTCTCATATGCTCTCTCATCCTCGCGGCCAGAACCGCTGCCTAGAGTTCGAGTTTGGCTAAGGATAACTGTTTCATTGGTGCCACTTGGGTTTTGCCATCATTCACGTCGCTTCCTTTGTTTTGTCTTTAAACTTGTCCACAAAGTACGCTTCAGCTCCATTCGCCGATGTCGTTGCGTGCGAGAACACTTGTAGGCGCCAGCTTTTTATGTCCTTTTCTGCAGTCACGTAACATCGTTGAACCTGAAAACGTTTACTGTTCTGATTCTTTAATTTGTTTCTACCATTGGTCGCTATTTTCATATGGTAAGGGGTCATCCCAAGTAACACCCATCTTCCAGAGGTTCTGAAATCCTATTTTGGTTTGTTTTGTGAATGGCGATAGTAGTCCAATGACGTCAAAGATTCTCGCCGTCCACTGTATCACTTCTCGTTTTGTCCTGTTTGTCGTCGTCGCATGGAACATCCCTTTTCTACTGGGAATGGCATCATGTCGTCTGAGTCGTATGCACCTCATACTCAGTATCGTTGTGCCCTCTTTCAATCGTGCTTCCTGTTAGGCTGTGTCCTTTTCGTAGTCGTCCAATATCTTATCGAGCTTTTCTTCATTCAAAATCTCATTTATCTATTTGGACTTCTTGTTCAGCTTAACGGCTTCCTCAACTCTATCTGCTCCAGAAATCACGTCCCTGACGTAAATTCTCTACATCAGGTTCTATGTGACAACTAAGAATTCGTCCGTTCCTTCTCTCTAACTGACGTTTCATTGTCGCCGTTAGTAGGAACGCGTTTACCAGTGTTCCAAATGTGACTCTTGTCATTCTCCAAGTTTTGGCTTCGTTGGTCAGCCGGCCTTCAGCGTTCTGTTTCCACCAATGTAATCGTAATTCGTGGCTGTCATCTTCATGAATTGCGATTTCCCGAAATGCTATTTCCCTAAACGTCACCAACTAGAGCTACCTTTTCTTTCCGAAAGTTGAGAAGTAGCGATAGCATGTCTTCGTTGAAATTAGGACCGGCCTCCACACTGTCATTTATTTACTTTCCCTTCACTGATTTCGATGATGTATCAAAACAACTCGACCTTTTGTCATTCCCTGTCCTCCAGTATTACAGCGTGGTGCGGCATATAATAGCATGAATTTGAGTCACATCCTAAATTTTCGCTCACTTTCTCTGCAACTCCTAAACCGGAGTATTCTGTGATGGATTTGTCATACCTTTCGATACGTTTTTCGGTCTTGTTTAGCCTTCTTGTCAGCTGGATGAGTCGTTTCATTCCAGCGTCCTTGTTAGCTTGCATGTAGAAGTTTTTCTTCCACGACAAGTTCTCCATGCACTATCCAGCCAAGTGTGGTCACGGCTGCGACTAGCGGGCTCTCGATGTGTGGTATATGTCCAGTGGCGAACTCCTAGTAGTGATCTTACTATATGCGAAGTCCGGGAGACCCAACGTCCTTCGTTTCAACCTCGTCGCCCGCGAATTTTAGCCTGATTATCCGCCTCTTGTCTCTGATGTTTCGGTCGGGTGCATGAATATGGCTTTGTGAGACGCTCACTACTTGAATGGTTTCGATAGCTATAGCGGCTCCTTTTCACGACTCTTTACTATCACTTTCACGGCGTCAATAGATATCGATTTTTCGCTGCCTTCAAACGATCCGATTTTTAGCTTTTCTTGACGTAGAATGTATGCTTGAATTTTTTTCGCGAGAAATATTGCTATAAAGGTTTTTTCAATACCACTATCAAGCGGTACTCGTCAGATGTCTTCTGATGCTTTTCCTTGTACCATGCTATTGCTGTCAGCATCAACACGCAGTTTCTTGTCGTTTGTACCACAGATTGCATCAGGGACGATGCTGTTTGCTGTACTGTAGTGGATTCTTCTCTCTTCTTGTCTTTTGTCTTGCATATCGGATGTTTCATGGCGGCCTTTGCAACTCTTGCAAAAGAAATTTCTGTGCAAATTCGTGCCGTATGATTGGGTCGTGTACATTTGATGCCTGACCTGTTTTCGGCTAGCTGCTCTTTTTTCTTCCAAAGATAGCGTCGCCTGCATTCTTTGGTCATGTGGTTTGTTTGCTTGCAGAACAAGCAGGCCTTACGTACAGAAGTCTAAAAACAAGCGGTCATGCTGTATGGTTTTTGTCCTCCGCCTTACGTCCCGTACCTGCTGTCTCCTGCTCCCGCTGAGTTTCCTCCCGTAAGCACAACTCTTTCTAGTGGGAATTGCATCATTTTTGGAGCCCATCGGCACTTTTATTCCCCATTGATGACGTCGTTTCTTCCCTGATAGCCATTCATGTCTTTTAATATGCCTCTTTTGCCTTCAACTGGATTGGTAGCTCCGCTGGCATGGACTTCTTTAGTAATGCCATCAACATTGGGGCGTAGCTTCTCCGTGTTCACACTATGAGGCTTCAGTGCCAATGTGTGTATCTGCCACCTTTCGGAAAAGCTTTCGCAGGCTTCCGTATGATACACTGATGTTACTTTAATGAGTCGTCACAGGTCTGTCATATGCAGCCCCAGAAAAAGACCCTGTCCCTAAATGCCTCTTTTTAGAATCTTGGTCACTATCTCAAAGTTTCTTTCTGACTGAGAACTGAAGTCCATCAATCGCTTTGGCTGATTTGCCGGTCAGTGTAGACATAATGTAGTTGAACTTTTGCGCATTGCTCATATTACGTCTTAAGTGAACTGCTGATTGGTATTGGTTCCAAAATCTAGTCCACCCAAGGTAATTGTCGCCTGAAATTATTCATTTCTAATTTCGGCAGCTTTACAAGCTCTGTGGAATCTTGCGCACGGTGCGTTGCATAACTCGCCGTCGCAATTCCCTGTGCTGCACTGGAACTCACATGCATTGCCTTGCGTTAGATAGTTCTCCGTCTTCGAAGGGTGGACCGCAATCCTCAAGTCACATTCTTTAACTATCTCAAATTCACATTCCTCCACTTCATTCCGCTAAATAACCGTCCATCTGGTCGGTGGACGTCTCCATGCTTGATGCAAAAGCCTTTATCTCGGCTTGCGAGGCAATCAGGTGCTCCCCGTCGGCCCATTGCAACATTTGGTCTCCGCCGCATTATTATCACCGGTATTTGCGTTTCGTCAACGCTCTTCTATTCTTCGCGACGACTTCTTTGCTGATTCTCCTTTGCGAAGGGACATTCTGGTGATGTTTGAGGATGCGTTGGCCTCCATTGCTTTCCGCCTGCTGCTATATTCTCGTCATCTCCATTCGGATTCGCTGCTTCTTCGTCATTGTCTTCACTGCGGCTCGAGGAGAGGTTGTCTGCTCTGGGATACTGGGAGCTGATGCCTGGTCGCGGCACCATTTTCGTAACGAGAGATCGCAGACTTTCCCACTGAGTAGGTTGATTGAGAAATAAATATCAGAAAAAGCTAGATGATCATTGTTGCGTGCTCCACTGGGCAATTCATCTTCTTCCTTGCTTGCAATGTGCCTTGCACGAGGAGAACCGCCGATGATGATGCTAACATGAGGATTAAAGGTGAAGAGCTACTGAATTATGGTACCATATATTTGCCTTTCTCGCCTGACACCAACGTCAACAGACATTTACGACTTTCAAGGGTTGTTTTTGTAGAAGAAAAAACGTTTTTGATGCCGCCGATAGAGCGGGTAGAGTTGAATTTGCCAGCGGGAGAAAGAACCATCATTTATAACTGCGTTTAATTGAAGATTTGTAGTAGTTTACTAATTTCTAAGAGAGGTAACGAAGGCACTGAAGCCGAGTTAGCAAGAAAAAACATCTTCTCTTGTCGAGAAATATGTGCGGTGAATAAATATTAGGCCTTTTTTTGTTTGGCTCTCAGAGTGAAAATCTTTCGAAATACACCTGCTAAGTTGGACTTCTTCACATTCCGGCGCGAACGAGTGCGCAAAATCACACCGTCATTGACCGAGTGAATTTAGGCAGCCTAGGACAGTAACTAGTCCTGTGTAGCACGTTAGAGGTAATTAGTTGCTTTTTTCGTAACATGTAACTGCAACAGTTTGTTTTCATTGCAAGAAAGTTGTAAAATAACACTGTTAATTTTTGCGCAGTAACTCTAACAGAATAAGTTATATTTCATTCACTTTCTATGAAGATTATCCAACAGGAACAAAAAGTCGGGGCTAACGTACATTTAGGGCTTTCCAATTTTCGGTTTTTTTTTCGTTTTTCGGTTTACCTTTCTCATTTCGACAACACGGCTCCGTTATAAGTTTAGTATAGGAAGTCGCTGAGAGTGTTATTTCTTACAGAAGACCGAGTTCGGAGGTTTGTCTTTAGGGTGATTTGTGAAAACGTTTTCTTTGTCTTAAATCGAACTAAAAAACCCTAAAGAAACTGCCAATTAGGCCACTCAGTAGGCGGAAATTGGCGTTCACATGTAAAGGATGATCACCGCAGTGGCTCACACCGAGAACGAAATGTTATTACTAAAAAAGTATACGTAGAGGGAGGGAGGCTGGTTAAAAGAAATAGGAACAGCGGAGCGCTCAGCCTCGTCCATATGTTCTACTGTAAGCAGGGGCACTTTTGGAATGTTAAAGACAATAGCCTATATTGGCCACTCAAATGCAGAAATTTTGGTGTCTGTCTGTCTGTCTGTCTGTCTGTCTGTCTGTCTGTCTGTCTGTCTGTCTGTCTGTCTGTCTGTCTGTTCTGTCTGTCTGTCTGTCTGTCTGCCCGTCTCCCTGCGACTCGATTCAGCCACTTTGCCAAAGTGAAACAAAAGCTCCGCAAAAATAAGCTATGGAACATAGCCGATATAAACGTCTATGTTCAGTGTGAATTTTCATACTTGTCAGCATTATTGAAGAAGAACAAGACATTACACAATTATAAGGAAGAAAATCAATACAAAAGTTAATATTTGCCGTGTTCCTTCATACAAAAATATTTGGATGCTCGATTTTTGCAACATAAATTAGTACATCCACTGCAGAAACAAATCACTCCTTCGCCTGCTGTCACCCACGCAACTCTACCTTCTGGCGCCGTTTTAAGAAATAGAGCGGCAACAGTTAGGTAACATTCCACTAAATAGGTTCCGCGTTAAGCTTGGAGTGCCTGTGGAGTAGGGAAACATGGTTCTCTAAACGACGAATTCGGGCGCCTTCATTCGTGCGTGTCTCGACGTACGGCAAAGCTGGCATAGAGGAACCCGGCTTGTAGCAGTCGAACGCGGTAAAGTGTAATTGAGTTGAGCAGACCTCTAGAGTGTTTACCTTGGGAGGAGCGCGACGGAAGAGGAACAGCATGAGTGGTGAACGGGAAAGCAAACGTAGGAATTTACTTGGCAAACGTTGATGGAAGACTATCGGCGTTTGTCGACATTTTCAGCGGAAGGAACGGATCCGCCACCATTTTTTTTTGTATGGGTGGGTATCAGCTTCTATCAGTGATGATGATGACGGTGGCGATGAGAAGGAGCAGAATAAGGAGGATGAGAAATAGGTGCAGGAGGAGGACAGTACAATATTTGAATCACCAACAATTTGGGAAACTTCTAATTCAAGTAAAAGAAGACATAATCAACTAGACGTTTTCTAAAACTTGAAGGGCCATCTTCTTGGGGGTATAGATTCTGAATCTAAGGGGAAGGTGAAGGCATCGGACCCCCCCCCCTCCTCTCCCCCCGCAGCCCCATCGGGCTGCGCCAATGATTCTATGCATGGAAATTAGGTAAGCGCCGCAAATGCGCAGTTCTTACAAAATTTTGAGTGAAGCCAACTCTTTTGGGAAATGCCTAATCAATTTTTTTAGGCGACTTTTCGCCGGGGGGTAGGAGTTCCATTGTTATTGAAGACGATAGTCTTTGTTCTGCTACTCAACCCAGAAATTTTGGTCTGTCTGCCTGTCCTGCCTGTCTGTCTGTCTGTCTGTCTGTCTGTCTGTCTGTCTGTCTGTCTGTCTGTCTGTCTGTGACTCGATTCAGCCGCCCAGCCGAAGTGATACAAGGTCCGTGCAATAGTCTTATATACTGCAGCCAAATCAATCAAACGTGATGATGATGATGATTGGAAGTAATGGCGCCAGGGCAACAGGGCCGATAGCGCAATAACAGTGGTAATTATGAAGGATGAAGGCCCTAACGCTAAAATCAGTAAACAAGAAAGAAAGTAGAATCATTAAAATACAATGAGGATGCCTGGTGTAGAACGCCAGGTTGTGATTATGCGTGGTATGAAATTAGGTCTAAAAATTTTGCTTCTGCTAAATATTTGAAGACACACTGGACAGAAAACATGGATCGTCAAAGAGGAAAAGGGCTGGATGTAATGGGATGTGTAGTCTTCACAGTTTGGGAAGTGTTTCCGTCGTGTTGTGTGAAGTGCTTTGCATTGAATGAGTTGTGAACTACAGATAGGGCCTCCTCGCACCTGCTACACAGAGGTCTTGAGACCCCGTGAGCAGATACGAGTGTGTTGCATGTGTGTGCCCTATCCGTAACCAAGCAAAGGAACTTCTGTATTTCTGTTGTGTGTGCCGTTCTGTATGGTCCCAAGTGTGGTTTTATTACGTGTAATTGTGGTCTGTCTGTCAACGCCAGTGGCTTTGCCAGGTTTTTAGAAGTTTTAAGTGCGAAGCACTTCTTAGTCGGGCCTACTCCTGCCTTCCCCCGCCGTTCTCCGTCCGCAGCCTAGCAACGGAGCTAGGCTACCGTGCCTAGCAACGGCGCCGGATTTCCGACGCGTGAGGGCGCTCGCATAGCGCCCTCCCTCGCCCTCGCCTACTCTCCTAAAGCCCTTTACTACTCTCCAGCTCGCAAACACCCTCTCTCGGCGCGCCAGCCAGGCCACTACACTATATAAAAAAAACAGCATCCGGCGCCAGCTTTCGATCCGAGGACTTTGCGGCCGCAGCGCGACGCTCTACCGACTAAGCCACGGAACGCGACGCTGATATCAGTGTTAGTAACGTGCCTTATATCTTTAACGCATTCAAACTACGTCGTCAGCGGCGTGGCGTTGGCGACTCAGCTGCGTTATAGCGGCTTGATAACTGCGTGGTGTACACGTGATACTACAAACCCGCTAGTTCTGCATTCTCTCACGTGACTGCGCCTCCTCTCCCTTCACTCCGGTCGGCGCTTCGCAGCTGCGGTGCGGTGCGCTCCTCCTCTCGAACATACACGTTAATTCACCAAGGATTTCCCAGAGGGACAACGAGGCGTGTTAAGCCGAACGTGATACGAGGG
Source organism: Haemaphysalis longicornis (assembly GCA_013339765.2). Taxonomy (NCBI): domain Eukaryota; kingdom Metazoa; phylum Arthropoda; class Arachnida; order Ixodida; family Ixodidae; genus Haemaphysalis; species Haemaphysalis longicornis. The sequence continues at coordinate 158,488,319 of CM023452.1, forward strand.
GGGGTTAATGTAACTAACGGGCAAAAATGCCACAAACTTCAACAAACTCCCCCTCCTAGGCATCACCCCGTGCTTCGCACCTTCCTCATACTCCCCTTCGGGGAAATGCGGGGAATTTTTTCTGATGTTATGGCTTCATGTCGGTGTATGGTACGGCAGTTATGTCAACTGTCGCACTAAGTGCAGCAGCAGCGGCCATTGATCGCGGTCTCGCTCCCTGTGATCCAGAGTGCCTGGCACCCAGCACAATGTTCACTTCGAGGCCTAACGCATACAAGGGTATATTGGTGCTGATCAAAGGATAAGTACATGGTTTTAAGAAGCTTTTTGCGCTGACAACTTCCGCCAACACTTAAGGAATCAGTATAGATTACGGACTGAGGAATTTTAGTTTGCAGGATATGGTTCAAAACAAGAAGTATACCGCGGGCATCGACCGTGGAGATACTAGGATGCATATTCATGGTTTTACTAATATTCAAGCTGGGTCCCTGCGCAGCACAGGACACAGCGGTGGCAGTTTTTGAGGCGTCAGTGTAAAATTCTGCACACTTGTATTGTGTTGAAGCGACAAGAAGTGTTGCAGAATCGCACTTCTTGGCACTCGGTTCCTATCGATATGTATAAAAGATAAGTCACATGGCATAGGACGAAGATGCCATAGAGCTATAGAATTAGTAACAGTTGTTTTTTTGTATCTAAAAAGGAGACAGAGAGTTCGGATGCTTCCTCTCTAGCTCTTTAAGAGAACGGGGAAGAAATAGATTGGTGGTTCAAAAGAAGCTGGGATATGAATGTATCATAAAAGACTGACTTAAAAGGATCGTTAGGCATTGATGAGATTTCAAAGCATAAAGAATGTCTATGTATGTTCGCTGACGTTCTAGGCTCCAATTGTTGCATTCTACATTTTACATTATACAGTTACATTCCACTTGTTTACATTCTACATTCAACTGGTCCAGTACGGAAAGCCCAACATGCAAGCAGGAGCCCGAGGTGCAGCCCTGAGTCTAGCATTTTTAGAGATGTTTTAGTCGCTGACCCATAGGCAACACTGCCATAGTCTAGCCCGGATCCTATCAGAGCATCATACAGACTTTGATGGAGTTCTTTATCAGCACCGTAGGATTGGTGTGACTGAACTTTCAGAATATTGATTGTTTTTAGGCATTGTGTTCGAGCTGTTTCAAGTGAGGGATAAATGTGAATCTACTATCGAATATTACGCCTCAAAACTTGTTCAACTCTGACAGGAATTACTACACCATTAATACAGATATCTGGGTCCGCATGTATCCCGCGCTTTCGGGATAAACACAATACAAGTACTTTTTCCAGGGTTCAGTTCAAAACTGTTTGTGTGCGCCAGCCAGCAAGTTTGTTTCACCCCAAGCTGGACTTCGCGTTCACAAATGGAGAAGTTACAAGACTTAAAAGATATTTGAACGACATCTACATATATAGAACCGGAAACGGTTGGTGGTACTTAATGTTGGTTGGTCTTAACAATGAATAGTGTAGAGCTCAAGACACCACCTTGAGGAACGCCATTTTCCTGCACATATCCATTGGAAAGTGCACTGCCAAACCTCACTCGAAATGTTCTTTCCGACATGTAGCTAGCGAGGGTGTTCAGCATGTTGCCTGAAAAGCCAAATGACTGAGGTCACTCAAGATGCTGTACCGCCTGGCCGTTGTCACAGGCTTTTCCATATCGAAGAAGACTATTATGCAAAACTGCTTAGAGATGAAGGCATCTTTACATACGACTCCAACGCAACCAGTTGATCGTTGGTGGATCTCCCCGGCCTGAAGCCAGCCTAGCAGCTGCCCAGAAGACCATTGTACTCTAAGAACTACATGACTCTACTATTGATCATCTTCTCGAGCAGGTTACACAGGCAGTTTGTCAGGGTGATGCAACGAAATCTTGTGGGAGTAGAAGGGAACTTCTCCTCTTTCAGAATAGCCACTACGATGGCCTCCCTCCAAGACCCTGGAACGGGCACCGAAAGAAATATTTTGTTTTAGAGGTGAAGGAGGGTTTGAAGTGTCTATATGTGTGAGTGTGGTATCATAGTCTATGTAATGTTGCTTGCGCCTGGAGCTGAAGTTTTACAAGTACTTAGTGCAATCTTCAGCTCATGAAGTGAGAACGGGGGTGTTATAAGATGAAGTAGACTTATTACTATCTGGAAAGGACTTCTTCCTCACAGGATGTTTTGTGTTTTACGAAAGTGTTGGTGTAGGTTGCTGAACTGGAAGTGTTGTACAAGTGCATTAGCCTGGTCTTAGAGTGAGCCCCCTCTTGTACTGACCAGGGGCAGGCTATGTGTATGCTGTCCTTTAAGTTGGCATATTCTTGTCCATACCTTGTGAGTGTCTGTGTATGAGTTGATAGGAAATGAGGAAGGCGTGCAACTCTCCCTTTTCGCCTCACGACGCACTCGCTTTGTAAAAGCCTTTGCCTGTTTGAAAAAATGAGATTATCCGACGTGGGCTAGCCGCGAAGGACACCCCACGCCTTGTTCTGAGCCTCTCGCGCCCGCCTACAGTCCTCGTTCCACCAGGGACTGCTTGGGGTTGCGGGGACACACTGGAGGCCTGAGTAATAGACTTTTGGCAAGCGTCGAGGACGTGCGCGGTGATGAGTTGGGCTGCTTCCTCCACGGGTAGGTGTATTATGGATGTGTGGTGTAGTTTAGATGTTTCTGTGAATGTGCTCCAGCTTGCTTTTTATTCAATAAACCTCTTATGGGAAGATGGACTGCTCCGACCTGTACCTATATTCGTTAGTGAAGTTGGGAAATGGTCACTACTATATGGAGCCTTGCCGACACCCCCACTCAAGACAAGGAAAGACAACTGCACAACCAATGGCCAAGTCTAGATGCGAGTATGTATTGGTGTCGTAAATTATGGTATGCAGGCTGTTTTTTGTCGAAAAGGCATGCTCCCGAGGATGTTAGAGGCTTCTCTATCAGGCGACCTCGGGCATCCGTTCTGGAGGAGCCCCAAAGAAAGTTGTGCGCAATAAGGTGGCCTGTGAGGATGTATTGTTTTGGCAGCTGGTCAAATAGCGCCTCGAAATCAGAGCATAAGTGTGCAAGATCAGGAGTAATGTAAATGGAGCCCACAGGTTATCAACCTAATTAAATATTATGGTACGGATCGCTACAGCCTCAAGCACAGTGTTCAAAGTGACAGGGTGGGCATGCTAAGGATTTCCGGGCGACAATAGCCACACCACCCGAAGGTGTGTGCAGCCAACCTTGTCCTTTCTGAATACCAGTTACCAAATTTAAGAATTTTTGTGTTTGGAATTGAGGTGAGTTTCTTAGAGACACATGACACTTGGCTGACTGGAATGCAGCATCTCAAACACATCGTCATGATTTTAAGCAGGCCTCTGCAGTTGCATTGAATGATGTCTTCTGTGCCCATTATCTATATTTAAGAATGACTAGAGTGTGTGTTCATGCTGTCGTCTTTCGGGGCTGTTACTGCTGGAATTGGGCTTTTCGGGTTTTTCTGTAGTCTTGGACGTTGGAGGCCGCTCCTTGCGCTGCGTTGCAGGCAGAACGGCCCGGCATCCATCTCCTCGTCAGATGTCAGTGGTGTGCCCGACGGGCCACGGACCCCGACTTGGACCCCCATCGGGGACCCTTCGCTGAGCCGCCAACGCCAAGTGTGTCGCGGGCGCCAGAGGTGGCACGGGCGGGCGGTGGCGGTGGGAGCCGATTCGGGGCTCCCAGTGTCCATCTCTCGGCACCCTCCAATGCACCGGAGGACGGGGAGGTAAGTGGCGGGAGCGGCATCGGTCCCAATAGAGACGGTTGGCACCAAAACCGCCGCTGCATCAGCAAGTGGCGTGGTGACGGGTTGGGTTGCCTGAAGCAACCTAGCGGGGGACAGCGGAGAGACCAGGTCAGACTCGCTGAACCTGGGACCCTGTGGAAACCAGACGCCCCCGGCGATCTGCGTCGGCGTACTTCCCCAGAGGAAAAGAAGCGACCCTCTTTCGCACCTCTGGGAAGGAGATGTTCTCAGTTACGTTGATGTAATTATCTTTCTCTCCATTTGAAATTTTTCATCATTTGCGGGAGTACGCCGCATGCACCCCCCCCCCCAGTTCACACAAGTCAGAGTGTCGGATGAGCAGTTGTCGCTCGGATGATCATGCGCCGCGCCTTTTGCACAGGTCGTTCGGCCACGGCAAGAGTGTGTACCGTGCCCAAACTGCTGGCACTTAAAACAGCGCGCGGGTCGGGATGTAGGGACGTATTGAGCACCGGATAAAACCTGCAAGCACTGAGCGGTCAAAGGTCAAGGTGATGTTACTTGGTGGGAATCTCCTTTTCGTCTCTGGGGTGGTGATGCGTCTCACGGCAGTGACGCCCTGATCCTTCAAGACCGCAAGGAGGTCCGCATCCGTTTCGTTCAAAAGATGTGTCTCGGATATCACACCCTGCGAGCTTTTGAGGCTCCGATGGGGTGTGACCGTGATGTCTAGATCAGCCGGTCTAGTCTGAGCTAGAAGCTTTGTCGACTGCTGCTTGTCATTTACCTCGATGAGGAGTTCACTAGACCTTTGTTTTTTGGCCTTATACGATTTGTTTATTATGGCTTCAAGATATTTTGCAATCAAGAAGACTTACTGAGATGCAAGAGGGTGGGATGGATAAGTGACTCCATGACAAAAATCGAGAGTAATGATCCGGTTCAGGAAATGTTAAAGATGGCAATGGGGGAAAAGATACTTAATGCGGCTCCTTTTCAGGGACCTATGACGTTTTGGTGGGGTTTGAAAATACCATATGCATAGTATAAAAGCAGGGAGACGGGGGTACTTTCTTCTCAAACCTTACACTGATAGTTTGAGAGGTCCTGGAGCTCCCTGCCTGGTAAACAGAGGCCATCCGCCGGAGGATCTCGACCTTGGCTCCGACGGCCACCGTTTCAGGTTTGTACCCTTCACATTACAATTCATCACCACGGAAGGTTACAGCTTATTTTGGGGGGCTCGGGGCCCGTGGTTGTCGCCAATACCGTCACCAAGATTGCTCAAGGTGCCCCGTGCGGGAAAATCCCAACGTCTAAGTCAGGTGTAATGTACATACATTGTGGAAGAAGAACAAGGTATTACGCATATATAAGACAAGAAATTAATCCATAAGTGTTAGATTCCTGTGTTCTTTAATAAAAATATCATAGATGCTTCATTTTTGCCAAATGAAATACTACATCCACTGCAGCAAAAAAATTCACTCCGCCGTCACCTGCTGACGCCTGCGCCACTATATCTTCTGGCGGCATTTAAGAAATTAATTTGCAACAGTTGAGAAAAAATTCCACAAGATAGGTTCCGCGTTCTGCTTGGAACGCCCATGGAGTAGAGCAACTTGGTTGTATAAACGTTGAAGGAGGGCGCCTCTATTCACGCTCGTGTCCGCCGTACGGCAGCGTTGGCATCAAGGCACCCGGCTGGAGGAGTGGAAACGCCTTAAATTTAAATCGACTTTGGCAAATCTCTAGCGTGTTTACCTTGAAAGGAGCGCAGCCGAAGAGGAAAAGCATGAGAGCGAGCGGGAAAGCCAAGGGAGGCATTTACTTGTCCAATGCCGAAGAGACTATCGTCTTTTTTATTTACTTTAAAACCCCCCTCCCTGCGCCCAACGATTGTTATTATGAGAGGGCCCCCTATTAAGTAACGTTAATGTGGGGTTTTACCAGACACAATTTTGACTACTCGCTTTCTTTGTAGGTTTCTAATAAATGAACTGCTATCTTTTGGTTTAGGGATCTCTTAGTTTTATGCAGAGACCAAAATGTTATAACGTTACTTTTTCACCGTAACAATAACTGTAACAGGTTATTTTGCGAACTCTGTAACTCCATTCAGAGATATCATTTTTTGTGCTTAGGTAACGGTACTGTAACACTGTTACTGTAACGGTAACTGTAAGCAGCGCTGATTGCCTCGTGCCCTCTGTGCGGTGCACTTCGCACAGCATGATACAAAAGGGAAACTTATTTACTAGAAACGCTCAATTTTATTTAAATCACTTTAAATTATAAAGGTATTTCATGAGCGGGTGCGCGGTATACGTTTATGATTGGTACTGCGGTACTGAAATTCATTTGTTTTGCTGCAGTATGGCCTATTATCAATTTTCCGTCCTCCTCATTCGCGCTAATTTAATAAAGACCGCAGGTATGAATATTCCATTTATACTTGCCGTGTGCAACTGCGGCAAGGGTAATGTCATCATTAAAACTTTCTCTGTTATTTATGGTATGAGACATTACTTGATAAGTGAAAATGGATCTCTTTCCAGAATTCGCCATAAACCAGTCAAAAATTTTAGTCAAGAATTCATGTCAAGTAACGATCACATACGAATGTAGATAATGCAGTCGGGGTTTTCATTTTCTTGCTTTACAACCTTTTTCGTGTCATTTAAGCACTTCGCCCATTCGATAGCTAAACTAACGTTCCTCGCTTGTCGTCGCTTTATTCATTTATTGAGCTTTCTTAGCAGTGTATTTCTTTCATTTTGGGAGGATTGGCTCGAAGGTATAAAAATGTGACGCAGACAACGTTTAAAATTGTGGCAAATCATGAGCCAGTTCAACGAACTTCATGTCTGACTTCGACGAGTGGCAGTGGTCACAAAAGCTGATGAACAAAAAAGAAACTCCAAATTTGCACCTCTATGCATTCCACATGTTTAGACTGCGAATTTGATGCTTTAAGGATGAAGCTGACGAATACCTATGTCATGTACTTGTACACATAGACTGATACAAGTTCGCCCCACGTGACTCTCTCCACGAGAGTTGTGAGAATGTAGCCGTCCAGATGGCATGACGTCAGCGGGCATTAACACCTCTTTCTTTCAGTCTTTCAGCGCAACTTGTTCACCTCTAAGACGCTCCTTCGCTGCAAGCGAGAGGAGGAATTACGGCTACGAACTCATGTCTATCGGTTACATTATTCCGTTGTGGTCAATGAGTGCTTTTCCTTGGAGCATGCTTGCGAGGCACGATATTCAATCAGAACTTTCTGACGCTCTTCTAAGCAAGGTTTTGATGTATCTGCTGCCTTTGCCTGCTAGCCTTAGGTGCAGCGGGGTTTTCATCTTCACATGAAAGCAATAGCTAGCTTCTACTTGTCACACTTGCCCGGCATAGAAAGAGACTCGCACAGGGCGGCTGCACAAGTTACACTAGATAACACTCCCTTCCTCTAACCACACCCGGGTGTTCAGTCGGGAAGATGTGTGCCCCGGTGGCAGTCGGGAGGGCGCGCCCCGGAAGCCCAAGCTGCTGCGTAACTCACGTTCTCCGAGTTTTGACATTGTTCTAGTACGGTCTCACTACTCATAACAACGCAGCTTCGCTCGCGTTGCATTAAAAATACACACCAAAGATCTGTTTCCTCCTACTCAAAGAGTATTTACATGGAGCTGGGACGTAGTTCAATGGTTGGAATTCAGCTTAATTCTTAGAACTCTTTTAACTTTACTTTTTGTTTTCCCGAGAAGAAAGTACGCAAGAGTTTTAAAAATGACTAGCTTACAACAAATGTTTGAAAAAAGCAAAAAAGGTGTTAAAATAGCCAGCTTAAGCGACTTTGTTTTATATTTAAAACTACGCTAAAAAGTAGTTTCTTTGTGTATTTATGCATGTAAAAGGCCGTGCCAATTGCACTACAGTTGCTGTTGTTCCCCAAAACCATTTCTGGCTGTATGCGGGAGCAGCCTGCACTGTTAACTTCATGTGCGCGCGTAAATAAGGAATGCCTGTTGGCTATTGTTATACTTGTAAAGCGCGAGGTCCGCTTTTTATTAAACAAACATAACACTTAGGCATCGTTGCTATCTGTGTTATTTTAAACGATACTACGGATACCTGTAAGCTTCAACACTTTTCATGAATACATGAGCTCACACCCTTGTAAGGTATTGTTAAGAACTGCTCACTTTTGTATGGAGCTGTACGCTGCCGATAAAGTTGAAGTGTAAACAGCGCACGAAGAAAAAGTATTTTCTTTCTTACAGAAATGGTTAAGCTAGTTGTGCAACATCTACAGCAAACACCAGTATGTTTCAAGCCATCGGTCTTTCAATGCGAGAAATATCGTGGTTCTTTAGCCTTCCGAATACAACGATTAAAGCGACCCTGCAACACTCTTCGTGCAGTGCAAGTAAACCTGCGCGACGTTTAGATTAGACTTCCAGGAACACCCGAGCCAAATATTTCACGTGCACGTGAAGCGGTAAGCTCGAAAATCGCCGTGAAAGACGCGGAAAAACCAACCGCGCTCTCTTCAATTCTCCTCAGTATGCACCCCTGGCATGGCCTCTGCGACGTCAATCGGGCCATGCCTGTCCTGGCTGTCCTATTGGCTGTCGTTGGTCAACTTCGAGGCCAAATTCTGGCATTTCCTGTGACGATCATCCGTCGTCGGCGCTGTGTCTGAACCTCTTCTACGTCATAACCTGTCCGCATGCTTTTGGTGTTTCTTTTGTTTTGAGTGCGCGCGGAGTTTGAGTGACGAACTAAATATTCCACTTTCAACGAGCCCACTCGACAACAAACGTTTATTGCTTCAAAAACGCCCTACCAGCCTGAGCGCTTGCTTGCGCGCAGGCCACCATGCCTGCTTTTTTTGTGGCACCAGAACGGCAACAGACCCGTTAGAACGAAACTCCCAGGCCTGTGACATAGGGAAGGCCGCCGAACAGAACGCCACGCGCCGCCCCCCTCTCCGGGAGAGAGTGCGCAGCTTTCGTCGCGTTGTCCGCGGGTGAGCTGAGAGGGAACATTTATGTGCGATTTTTCATCGCGCGTAGTTTCGGTGATAGCGAACGAATTTTCATAATTCTTGCGGGAAGAGATTGCTGGGGCAATAGACTTTACCCCAAATTCATTCGAAGTAGTCGACGGTAATTGTTGCAGGGTCCCTTTAACGCTAAAATGGCAAGCAGTGCATTTCTTTCATTTTGGGAGGATTGGTTCGAAGGTATAAAATTGTGACGCAGACAACAACGTTTATAATTGTGTCAAATCAGCCAGTTCATCGAACTTCATGTCTGACTTCGACGAGTAGCGGTGGCACAAAAGCTGATGCCCAAAAAACAACTTCAAATCTGCACCTCTGCATACTAATTTGAAGCCCCGATATGTAATTAAGCCAAAAGTACGGTGTTACGAAACAGCATATCCTCTATCAATCGGAGGCAAAAAATACGATTCACCTTCGGTATTCGTAGAGCATAACCCCACATTGTCACTGATATTGCCGATTGACGCCATGGCCGACAACGTCGTAAGAAGGGTGGGATGAGATGAGATTAGGGCCCTTACGGAAAAAACGGCGGGCGCGGTCTTCGTGTTTTTTGCGTTACCAATGGAAGTATTCTGCTGCTGAACTTTTATTTGAATAGCACCTACAATTATTGCCTTTTGTTGACAACCTTTTGTTAGTTAAAGCAATGGGACGCACGGACTAAGATTTAAAAAAAAATTCACCATCTTCCCGGAGGCGAACCCTGAGTAGTATGAGAAGCAGGCTTGGGTCTACTCAAGTTCCCATTACTCTTCAGTTCGAGCGACGTTGCGGGATGAGTATGAGGGGAGCGAAGCGCACGCGCGTCATTTATACCGCGGAGTTAGAGTGGCGGCACCAGCGGAGTATGCAGCGGCTACCATCGCGTCCCTAACCCTAAGGTGCTGCTCATTATCGCTCGCGGAGCCGCAGTTGTTGCCATTCGTTGCGCAATCCCGGAGTGGAGAGGAGCTCCGGAGAGGAGATGAGCGTCGGAGATAAGAGGAGGAATGCCTCGCATACTACTCATGGTTTCCCCTACGGGCAGATTGACGGGTGCTTGAACGCGAAGCTATCTCGTGACTGGATTCTTTGGTGGGCCAACCCTAGGGCCATCCTGCCACAATCACCCATCAGCGGTTGCCTGGCCAGGCATGCGTGGGTTGGGTGTGGGTACTGAGTGTTCCCATACGGGAAGATGACGACGGTGGTTGAACTCGAAGCTATTTCGTGATGGCATTCTTTGGTTAGCCAATTCCTAGGGGCATCCTGCCACAATCATTCATCAGCAGTGCCTGGCCAGGCTATGCGCAGTGGGGGTTGTGGACGCCGCACAACCGCGACACACAACGACGCAGGAAGAGAGGCTCGACCATAAGCTGCTTCGCATCTAAAAATTCGTTCGCGAATTAACACATTCTAGTGCCTGCCTATCTGCAGTCATCGGCTTCATTTGAGTTCCAGGTGGTAAATGTTTTACTGCCTTATCAAGAAGCCCACTCTTTATCACAATCATCGTCAGACACCTGTCAGGTGGGCCAAGTTGGCTAATGTTTTTTTTTATCTATTGAAGCGTGCAAATTTTCGTACTTACCCAAAGTCTACCAGAATGCGGGGTGGGGCTGTGAATCATTTTCAAGATTACTCCGATTTGTAACATGAACTAAATTACTGCCTGTGTGAATTGCGTGAATGCAATGTCACATTTACCAGCTCACCGATTTAGAGTTCTCCAACTCAACTCCTATGCAAAGGAAAGTTTGACATCCACCTCAATGCAGCCATACGGCTTCAAAGAAACGCTATACAGGTTTGTCGGATACTTCGGAATTGAAGAACAATTCGTCCTGCTACAGGATGAGATCCCAGGACCACCGCGTTACTGGAGCAGTCACTTTACCAACTCAGCTAACCAAGAGGCTAGCCGTTCGTAGCGCGAGAGTGCATTGATTAACAACTCGAAGTGATGAACTGGTGCTAAATGACCAGACTCTTTCCCTTGGAGTGTGGGTGCATTGAGGTAGATGTCAAACTTTCCCTAGCAGAAACGTACCCCACACTGGTGATTTCCCCTAAATCTGGTCGATTAACACCTCTCCATCACTTCGTTGATCAATTTCCTCTCGCGCTACAACCGCCTCGCCTCCTGAGAACCTCCGTTAGTACAGCGACTGCTCCTGTTAAGCAGTGGTCCCGGGTTCGAATCCTGAACCAGGAAAACTTGTTCATTTTCGAATTTTCTGAGGAAGCTGTATAGCTTTGCTTTGGAGCCGTACGGCTGCATTGAGGTGGATGTCAAACTTCCCATCAGAGAAACTTACTCCACCTTGGTGATTTCCCTTAAAATCTGGTCGATTAACACGTGTCCATCATTTCGAGTTGTCGATCAATTCGCTCTCGCGCTACAACCGCCTCGCCTCGTGATTATATCAGTTAGTAGAGTGACTGCTCCTGTTAAGCAGTGGTCCCTGGTTCGAATCCTCGCCCAGGACGAATTTTTCATATTCGAAATTTCTGAGGAAGCTGCATAGCTTTGCTTTGGAGCCGTAGCACTGCATTGAGGTGGATGTCAAACTTCCCACCAGAGAAGAAACTTACTCCACCTCGGTGATTTCCCTTAAAACTGGTCGATTAACACCTGTCCGTAATTTCGAGTTGTCCATCATTACGAGTCGACATGCTGCGCCTGTAGAAAGAGTTTGCCTTTCTTGTTAAAAGCTCGCAATTTTGTCGTTTGGGCCCACAACCCTCGATGTTTCATAGAGGTGTGGCTGCAGCCAATCACACACACGTATCAGAAACAGAGATGTTAGAATGTCAGATTTATTTCTGGGTATGTATTTTTCTGTTTAATATAAACATATTTTTCTACCCTACCTAACTTGCGAATTGGATTACTAATGCTTTCTGGAGATTATACGCTCTTTTTCATAAAATGCTTAAGCGTCTCTTTAAGCTTTTGTAGCTTTGTAGCGGCACAGTATCGCTTCTTATCGCTAGAGGAATGGCCAATCTCCAACGAAGTACGTTGATACCACAATACAACAACCACGACAGCAACAACAGCAACACAAACATAATAACAATAACAACAAAAACAACACAAACAACATCAATACCTGCAGTTGCGCTAGCTTTGGAGCATATGTCTGCTTCCCGCATAAAAAAATGGCTTTCTGGCCAGTGGGCTGTCAACTGCAGTTACTATTAAATTAAAACCCCTACCCAAAATACCGTACAACTTGGTTTGCTATGCAGTTGGCAAGCACCTGGGACGCTGCCAAAGATAGCCGTCACCAGATATTGCTTCGCATAAAACGCTGTATTGAAGACTTCTCGGTTCCTAGAGAACGAGCCAGATGGAGCAAAGTTTACCTTACATTCCCGTGAACTTTCACCGCTGCACAGCATCAACACCAAATTAGTACTTTATATCATTGACGCCTAAAGGGGTCCTGCAACACCTTTTCAATATTTTTCCAAATGAGAAATGCTTGCCAATGTAGTCAGCCAAGAAAGCCAGGACTGCGATTACCGAGTACCAAAGTACTCCATCCAAAGGGCAATGCTCTATGTCCAGCTTAAGACTTCAATTTTCCGAACAGTTTTCTCTCCTTCACTGTGTTGGCAGTCTGCTACTGCTGGAATTACGTCATTCGAGCGCTTTAACTGCTATTGGCGGACAGCAATGAGTGCATTCAGTAGCCAATCTAAAAGAAAAGCCACAAATGCAAAGGCGAAAAGCAAGGCGTATCTGATTGCGACTAGCAAAGCACCCGCTGCCCCTCCGTGCTTGCCCTAACTATAGTTTTCGCAGTTGCTTGCAGATGCCAAGGAAACACTGGAAGCGTTTCTCACGTGTTTAAGAGTCCCTTTGATAACACGCCGTAATATGCTTTTGTTTTCTAGTCTGTAATGAAGTTCGCGGTCCCAAATACATCAAATTAGTTTTATTTTTTGTGGTTTGCAATCCCGCAATTGACAAAATCTATCTTGCTGGTACTTTGCAGGTGCTGTTTAATACTGATTGATTGTAGGGTTTAACGCACTGACACAACGTAGGAGTTGAGGCGCGCCGTATTGCAGGGCTACAGATTAATTTTGACCACCTGAAAATCTTTGAGTGCGCCGAAATCTCGTACATACGGGCGTTTTGGCTTTTCGCCTCAATCAGGAAAGCGGCCGGGAGTCGAATCCGCGACCTCGTGCTCAGCAGCGCAACGCCTAAGCTACTGAGCCACCTCGGCGGGTTATTATTTAATATGTGTATTTAATATAGATATTTTAAACGTTCTTGCTTAAATGCAACCACTTGGCGGGAATAAGTTACAAGGAACACTGAAGTAGCAAGACTTAATTGCTTGAAAGACTATAATCTTACTGTGATGTTTCACGGCTAAGGACTGTGTAGGTTGCCGCAACCAAAACATATATCTAGGGATTTCAATTCCTGCATTGCAGCCGAATTTAAATTGGTGTGTACGGAACACGAAAATTGGGGATTTGTCCGCAACGCTAAAATATCTCCCTTTCTGGCATAAAAAAATGGTATGAATAAATAGCACCTGGGGCTTTAATTGTGCGACATCAAACCCCTGATATTGCTCTGAAAAACAACTGTTTCCGCAAGTCATATCTGCAGAGTAGTTATATCGGGTAAATAAGGGCTGGGTACATATTATTCCACATGCACTGCTGGGCTCGTGAGATGCCATTTTATGATTCAATCTAGCTTCTGCCTAGCTTTATATCAAAGTGCTCATACTGGCCTAAAATATCTTCCCAACAAACGATTTGTTTGTATTACTGAAGCAAACCATATATATTTTTAGGGTACGCTTTACGCAGATACATCTTTCGTAAGCTAAACAGAAAATGAAACCCTGGTTAACAACTAATAATGTGACACATATGGGGCGTCTTAGGAGCGGCACGTTTTTTTAATGTTAGATTGATCGTGGACTTCGACGCGCTTAAGCTACACCCATGCTCTGAATGGCGTTGTTGAGGACGCAGCCGGAATAGTTTAGACCACGTGGGGTAATTTAGCGTGCGCTGGAATCCTAACACACAGGAATCATTGACATATTGTCTCGACCGATGAAGACGCAACGCGGCCGAGACAAAAACATCATCACAGTGCAGCAGACTTTAAATAGTGTCACAATCCAGCGCTCAGCGAATATACAAACGGCACTGTGGTGGGTACTATGATACAACCCTCGGCCTTTGAAATGTCGTGTTAAACCTCCCATATATTCCGGCCGGCATATTCACATCATCAATACACATCGCTCCTATGTTTGCAGCAGTTCGTGCAGCTGGACGTGAATGTGCGCACATCGATGCGCGAATTCGTTATCGCTTGACCTTGCACTTCCACCCGCACTGTTTTCACCTCAGCGGTGTCAACTCAGTAGAAACCAGGCAGTGATTTAAAATACCAGTTTCTTCCCAAATGTACCGAGAACACATATGATGAGCGACTTGCAACCAAAATCGACCGGCCAACGTTACAAAAAAGTTGGTTTCATAGATAATGTACAGTGGAAGCTTCTTTAAAACATGCTGTGGGCTATTTAGTAAACACCTAATGGGAGGCTTTGCACAATGAAGACCACCATTGTGACATGCAGGACAGGTATTCTAAACTTAAAAGCATTCAAGTACAACTTGTACGGTAGTTCCCATCGCCCAGTGCATATATATTGAGCCTGCATATATATTGAGCGAAACGAACGGCAATTGGCGAAACGAAGTTATATAAAAATTGAAGGCTACAAATTAAGGGGGATTGTCCCGTATACTCGCGATTCAAATGCCGCGCCTCGGATTCATTTCATTTCATTCCACGTATTATATACTGCAAGCATTCGCAGTTCCAAGCAGGTGGGCACGATAAAAGGGAATAGAACATATTCAGTCACCCAAGTCATTCAGAAAAAAAAAAAGAAGAAAGAATACGGCACACAAGAACAGTGTTACAGACCCAAACAATACAGAGTTAACAGTTATCAATGGAAAACAAGATGAATTGTTATACGGAGTATTTTTTGAAATTCCATTCTTCCACTGTTCATGGAAAAAAAAAAAGAAATTTTAATGTATCTGTGCGCGCAAAATAAGGAGTCAGGGTTTCCCGGAGCACAATTTTAACACTGGAAACCCACCTAAAAATTGGCGCCTCCTAAACCGCACAGAACGTATTTTGACTCTTATGTCCCTCGCAACAGCAAGCAATGGAACGAGCTAGAGCACTGCACGGGCTTAATTTTAAGGCCCGAGCTCGGCCCGAGCCCGCTTCGCGAAACCCGAGCCCGACCGGGCCCGTAACACCTAGCCCGAGCCTGTCCGTGCCCGGGAATTCATAATTGAGCCTGGCCCGAGCCCGGCCCGGGCCCGCCATCTCAAGCCAAGGCCCGGCCCGGCCCGGCCTGGTAAATTATTTTTTGGCCTAGGGAGGGCCCGCGAGTGTGTGACCAGGCCCGGTCTTTGACGCTGAAGAAAGTTTGTTTATTATATTCCGGGCGATCAGACGGAGCATCTAGTCTGAACAAGCACGTCATAAACTGAACGCAAAAAATAAGTGTTAAAAGTGCACGTTGTTTAGCTTTCACCGTCTGCAGTTCACGACACATCGGCGTAACAATAGCTCGTATTCTTAGAGGAGAGACACCATCACCTTGATTACCAGACTCTTGGCAACTTCACATGGTTGTCGCGGCCACAAGTTGGTATTGCTGAAATTTTTTTATCAGCATTTGAATCAACGCGCGTTGAAATACTCCACCTACAGTGGTTGTTAAGCGTTGGTGTTTCTGTGGCACGCGTGTTTGATTCCCGGCTACGGCAGCCGTATTTTGATTGGTGCGACATCTAAAACACACGTGAACATACATAAACATAGGTGCACAGCTCCAGGATATCTGAATTAATTCCTTCCCCTCTTGGGTATTCCTTGTAATCGTATCTTTGGTATGTTATACCCCAAAATATGAAATCTTGATGCAATACAAGAAATGCCATTAAAATTGCAGTATAGTGGCCATCAGACCTAGCAAAACACGTTTTTAAAACAATGCGTACTACTAACAGCAAGAAGCGCGCAAAAATAAACCAAGAATATTCATTTTAAGCTCTTTTCTATACTTCACGTCGGACCTATTAACAACCGTGCCTGTGAATTTAAGCCCGAGCCCGGCCCAAGCCCACGGCATCGAGCCCGAGCCCGGCCCAAGCCCACGGCATCGAGCCCGATCCCGGCCCGGACCCATGGCGTCGAGACCGAGCCCGGCCCGGGGCCGTGGCATGGACCCCGGGCCCGGCCTGGGCCCACCGAAAATCGACTTCGGGTGGCCGGCCCGGCACGCGGGCCGGGTCGGGCCCGTGCAGTGCTCTATAACGACCTTCCTAGCGTGACTGCTACAATTGCCGATTATCAGCTCTTTCGCCCTGCAGTAGCGATATTGTTTTACGCTAGCTAGCACTACAAAATAACATTGCTTTTAGTACGCACACTATCGCATTTTATTGTGCATTTGTGTCCTTTTTTATCAACCAAATTTGCTAATTCAGAAAACGTTGAATCCCGTACTCCCCTTTACGCACTTTCTAAACCCTAGTTTTAAGAAATACACTCCCCTATTCTATGCCATTGGCCCTGATGGAACAGTGAATAAATAAATAAGTAAATAAGTAGATAAATAAACAAATAAATAAATACATAAATAAATAATGCCATTACCACCGCTTGAAAATGGCGGAATAAATTGAACCGAACCAAAATTTGCACAGAATGTGGGATTGTGGCTTGGTGGTTACTTGGGGTTCGTAGGAAGCCTGCTTCATTACTTGAACCCCTGGTTTCAGTTTAGATCTCGTGGTTTCTGTTTGGAGGTATTGGTATTTTAAGCCTGATTGTTAGCCTGACGTATTTTTGTACGTCAATTTTCATGAAAAAGTGGCCTGTTAGACCCGTACTAGTAAAAAATATAAAATCATAACTTTATTGTTCTGCGTGCTTAAAATTAAATAACCCTATTCTAATGATGACTACTTCCTTTGGATATGGCCAATGATGCAATAAGCATTTTTTTTAATTAAAGGAAGTAAAATATTTGCTCAGTGTAATCAATGCACGCCCATCATTTCACATTTGTTTGTTAGAGACGTCTACAGTACGTTTGTTAACACACGAAAACAAATTAAAATGCTCAAATTGAACCGTGTAAATTTTTCTGAACATTACGACAAATATAAGAATCACGTTAACACAAAAACTGCTGTCCAGGGGAGCAAAACAGAATGCCCATGTTATATTCGTTCCAAATGAGCATGCAACTTTTTGTTGCTAAAGCGTTAAATGCCCAAAACGGTAATATTGTGAGCCTTGAATGTTTAATAGAAGAAAAAAACACATGCCGGAGACAGTCAAGAAAACAAGACAGGTCGTAAGCGCAGATCTGTTTATTTAGCAGCCGCCTCAGCTTTTTCCCAAAAAAAAATCTATATTGCAAAGGGTGGCCAGAGGGATCTTAATTAATGAAATTCGTTAGCCGGTGTCCCATCGCGCAAAACACAGCACCGCGTTCAGTACGGCCACCAAATTTATTCCAGATGCAAACCGAACTGAATCTATGCACAGCTAATTTCCAGGCCCCCAAGCACTGTTTATCTTTTATAATTAATAAACTTCGCCAACAACCGGCAGTTTAAACCAATATAGCATAAATATTCAAGAAGCCAACTGAGCTATATTGGCAAGGAGGGAGGTGGATTCAGAACAGTCTGTTAATAAAACTGGAGTTTTTGTGCTTCCGTGGGTCGATCCAAAGAGGGCCGATGCGGGGAGGCACTTTAGAGTTAAATATGTTTAGGTAAGTGTATTTAGGTACATCACTTTTTTTATGAATTATTTATGGTAGTTATTTGGTAAGTTTTGTATAATAGCCAAATGTCGCCGTGCGAAGATTGAAAGTCACCCTCAAGACCTAAGTTTGGTTTTATATGGAATGCATGCTGCGATATTGGCAGGTACTTAAGGCTTGAAAGGACTCCGCAACCCTTTTAATTACGCTTTCACTTTGTCCTTCGCGCCTGGAAGGACAGCGGAAGCTATCGTTATTGCCAGCGACTCCCTTACTGCTTTAGTTTAGTGGGTGTGTATTCAATGGCTGTGAAATGTGGTCAGTGTTGCAATTGAAGATAAAGAGGCAAACAGCGGCTGCACCGCTATCATGATGTAAGTACAGCGGTCGGCGAACGCACCAGCCGCGAAAGACAGAAAACGTTTTGTGCAACTTTAATAAATCTCATGTTCACCGGGCAGTAATTTTCAGCTGAGGTAAAGGGGATCCCGACGCTAAGTAGCGGATTTTCTTGTTCAGAACAATCTCCAAACATTTAGGATTTTTAAAAAAATAGTTGTGAACGTTTTCAGGATATTTCATGCCGCTATCACATTTGCAGTCGCTCCGGTGTCTATTGCTGTAGCGGCACGACAGGTGAGTTGGAATGGGTCCAGTGATGCTCTTGTGTCATACACCCATCCGGCTACATTTGTGTCATTTGAAATTCCCGTGCGACACGCTGCAATACTGTATAAGAGCATTAAAAATTCATCTCTCCTGAGTACGACAGAGTGTTTACGGTCGGTGAACTTAAGTTCCCTGACTCGGCAATTTGTCAAAATAACACCTTTTCGAATATATATTTGCATTGTACATTTTCCACCTGCATAAAATTTGGAGTGGGGAGCTTACGTACCACAGCTATAAGCAGGTGTGCGTCAAGAGGAGACAATGATGGCTCATTAGCCACGGTATTTCGAAACATTACTCAACAACGAACTTGGTTTAAGGATTATTAGTGTCAACACAACAGAGGCACCACTAGCAGATCATAACAACTGCTGTGCGATTACCGCTACAATCGTTTTAGCAGAGGCCTTCAATACTTTACTGTTTACGAAACTTGCACCCAGACAGGTTTTACACGCCCAAGCAGCAATTATTAACGCATTTTGTTTCCGCGCTGCTCAGTGTTCAGAACTCTGAAACGTAAAGCATCCCAACTGGTGAAAGTAAAAATATTCGATTTAGAATGTCCGTAATTTAAGTAATGATCTCTTGTAACAAAATGACGCTGATTTTAAAAGTTTTGTTACCGAAAATACTGCCAGCAAAGAACTTGTACACGGGAATTACCTCAACGAAAATGTTTGCTGTTCAATTTCCTACTTGTGTATGCGGCGATTCTGTACATTCCAAGTGCTGATAGATCTGACCATCTGTTACCAGATAGCACTATGCGACTAGGAGCCCTGGGTGCAGACTTTGAAGCCTTGTAAATCTCTATTCTCAAGCGGTTTTGCTCTCAGGTCTTATTTTAAATTCGTGGGGAAAAATGAAGCCCTCTAGAGGTTGTTAGTTCTGCGTCCACTCAACCGTTTTCATGTTTTTCCTGCTAAGAAATACCCAGAATTTGGAATATTCAGTTCAGAAAAAAGTCTATCCAGCTCTATAGCGAAAATTTGTGTTGTTGTGCATTTCATGCTTTATGTTTATATTGACGTACGTCGCTTCTATTCACTTTCGATGCTACACGGCAGCGTGCAAAAAGGGACATGCAGCTCGGTAAATACCCTTTTTTCACTTTTGGATATTCAAATTGTTTTGATAACCCATCACCTTTTGTGAAATTTTCATCGGCATGGTCAAACGCAAACACGTTGATGCATAATCACGAAGAAAAGCTCCGAAAAAAACCGATGCACATTGCATGTATTGCTCAAGAAAGCCCCATCTCAAAAGCCTGCGAACAAACGCGGAAGTGCACTGTGGCAGTGGCGGCGGAAACATAGCCACCTCGACGGTCCGCATTAGCACTGCAAATGATGAAATTATACGTGGGGCATTGAGGGGAATACTTACTGAAAGCTTTCCGTTTATATTGCGATACTTTTCACCGACCCTTGAGAAGCATCGATCCCTGTCGGCAGTTTCCTGCGAACAGCGGATACGGTTACAAGCGGACTCCAAATTGCACTTGTCAATATTGCGTTTCGCGTGTGAGGCGTTACGAATAAGGCATGGCTTATCGCTCCCATTCTTTTTTAATCTGTTAGGGTTAATGCTTGTGACTTAAAGCTTAAAATTTGAGGCTCTCTTTGAGCCTGTGAATCCCAAAGAGTGAACTAAATTTAACAATATCACTCTTTTTTTTGCAATACTATGAGTCGCACCTTCTAAATGTAAAGTAGTCCGCTACACAGAAATACTGCCTGTGAAAACAAACTATGTGTGCTCCTTCCAGTATTTGGACTGTCAGCAATAACGGCCGTTACGTTAATAGAGGAGGTGATAAGGCTGTTCCGAAAATGACGTTTCGCTGCCGCTGAACACTGCGCTAACGTCCACAGACGCATTCCCCGCTTTTCAGCTTGCTGTACGCAAACACTGGCCTACTGTGTCAGAGCGGGCCGTTAAATTAGTGTACAGTACAGTGTTACGGTCGGCATTTGGAACTTTATATTTCGCACTCGCAGCTTCCAATACCGAGACAGCCAAATTTCTGGCTTCTGTATTCATGACTCTTTTCTTGGTTCTCTGGCAATTAAAACACGGGAAAATATACGAGCCAGGGGGCAAGAATTAGATAATTTATTTTGCTGTATATTGAAGTACCGCCAAAATACAAAATGTCATACCATGATTACACGACTTCGCTTATATGCCAAACAGCATTATTTTTTGACCCCGCGAAACAAAAATCTTCTTTTCTGGGTGGTTGTTGTTTTTTTCGTGTTTTATTTTATTTTTTTTTTTTGCGGCGAGGGCGCATGATCGGGCCGCCGTGAAATTATTTTTGTTTTGTTTAGGTATCAAGATTTGTACTCTACGAAACTGCACCGAGGCACATAAGGCAACAATATATATAAAAAATCTATTCTTTTACGTTTAAAAGTCACCGAGCACGTGGTCTCTCTTCCTTATGAACATTTGGCGCTGTTTATACGTTTATACTACGCCCTCTAGGCACCATTACGGACAATCATTGCCTTCTAGCCATCTCAACTGCACAGTTTATTCGCTTTGGCAGCAGCATTGGGTGCCTCTTTCTTCTTTGGTTGTCCATTATTTCCAGAATACCGCTGCTGTACTTCCGATTCATTCATTCCTTGCTGGTTAGTCGGCCTTGCACTGCTTTCACACTCCATTAGCAAGACGTGCAGGCGGTGAGCGGCAGCTGTCAGAAGCCGGAAAACGGGTGCGGTGGGCTGTGGTAACGGTGGTGTGTCACCACAATCGTAGCAAATCGCCCCGCCGTCATGGTGCTCAGATTAGTCCCCCACCTTCAGAGTGTTTTCATCACGCTGTGCTCGGTCACTGTGTGGCCACCAAAGGTTGGCGCTACATATCCGCAGCGTGTCCATCCTAATGCTTACGGAAATTTGGAGAGACTGCCGTGCAGAAGATGCAGATGGCTCCAGTGATAGGTGCTCTTGGGCTATTGGGTGCATTATGATTTATGGATTGTGCCACTAACTGGACACACAAAATACGAAAGACAAACACTGCCGTACTCATAACAGTTTATTTGAAGCAAAGGAAGCTGCCCTAAATAGGCTTTTACTTATATAGCAAAATATTAAACCAGATAGCAAAAGAGATTAACCCCAGAACAGTTAGCGTCCGCCTTCCGTGTGCTCTCTAAAAAATGCTATTTTTTTCCAAACAGTAATGATAATTGTTCATTCAGGCGCTCTTTGTGATTTTTATAGATTTAGGACGCTTCTAAAAGCTCACCCACCAGAGTGTCGCGCAATCTTTCAGTCATACTAGTTTCGTTTAGGCGTGGCGTACAACCACAATCACGACAATGAACGTGAATACGTGATACAGTTCCGTTCTTGATTAAAAAATCGTGCACTCAGAGGCAATCATTTATGGAACTTCCACTTTGCAGAGTGTATATATTGTCACATTTCAGTGGTTTATGATATACAATACTAACTTTGCATCCGACGTATTTCATGGCGGGTTTGTTGCCGCAAAAACTAGGCTTCATTTTTCCGCTGATACGGTTGTACAAGCAACCTAGCTTGCATGAATTACAGAAATAACGATTACACCAAAACGTTGACCTTAAAGAATGCAATGTATATGATGCCTTTACATTCTGTTAATGAGCAGTCGTGGCCATGTAGAAAAGCTTGAAAAACGTGTAGACGAATCGAGCGCAAAATTGAGTTTCTGATGGTGGTGTAGCTGTAGTTGTATGCAGCAGGGTATCAGCCTCTTTTCACTGCACATTCTGGATTGATTTTTTGCTGAGCTTAACACGACTACGCTACGTAGGCGATGAGGAGCGCCTTAGCGGAGGGCGCTGGATTTATTTTGACCACCCTGGGTATCTTTAGCGTGCACCGAAATCTCGAACACACGGACGTTTTTGCTGTTCGACTCCATCAGAAAAGCGGTAGCCGCTGCCGGGATTTGAGCCCACGTCCTTAGTCTCCACAGCACTACGCGATAGCCACTGAGCCTCAGCGGCGGGTAACTATATATCCGACACAGGCGTTCAGTATCGAGGGAGTTCTAGCATTTCACTGGGTATTTTATTTCATTCCCTTGTTCCAGTGGGTTTATTTGTCTTAGCTATTGTTTTATTTTTAATTGGCATTGTGCCGAGATTTGTTGCGCCCGACAATACAGAAATAAATGCACTGATAAAAAAGAGCAAATTTCTACTAGATAATAATGTCTGTATCTTGACCGTGTTAGCAAAGTACAAGTAAGACAGGGAGCTAGTCAGCTCCGACGGGGCATACATTGTCAAATGCCCCAGGGTAAAAACGCAAACTTGCCCGGAAACAAATGCTGCCAGCGCCGTTTGCATAGACGTTCAAAGCAATAAATTTTCATCAGAAAGTAACCTCTTTCTTTGTTTTACGGCGCATTCCTTTTGTGTAAGGGTTGGTGGCGTTAAAACACGCAGTAAGCAGAACTAAAAACGAGCTCCTTGCTCACTCGGTGCGTCCTTGCACTTCATATCGACTGTTTTGACCAATCAGAGCCACTTTCGTTAACAAAATATTACTGTTACAGAGGCAACAACAACGCTTAAAGGCGCCCAAAAGTTACCAAAACATCATCAGACACAGCCGTTTCACAGATAATGTGATTACATACAGCCCCCGTGTTCTTTACCAATTACGATCCCAGAGCATGTATCATGTCCGCACTTCCTAAGTACTGGAGGCAACAATTAACGCTCGAGATGAAGGGTAGAGTGAAAACAAGAAAAGAGTATTGCGGCGGGTCGAAGAGGCGAACTGGAAAAGGAGAAGACAAAGATTTTTGCGCTGACCCTCCAGTCAAGAAGACCGGTTGAGGTGAGGAGAAAGGTGTGAAGACAGCGTCTGGGCACCAAGCATGCGGTTCCGTGGTTGTGACACCACGGAAATGGAAGGTGTGCCAGTTCGCCTGCAGTAGCGGTAATTGCAGCTGCACGCGTATTGGGGCGACCACGGCCCCGCTCTTGTAGGCACGGTGCGGCGGTGCTGCTGTATTACGACGTCGTGGATATGGCATTCTTAAAACTGCAATTAGCGTGTTAGGGCACACAACTAATGGAACCTGGTCAGACGGGGAGTGGGTTAAGGCAGCAGCAAAATAGACAGCAACAAATCCCTTCCAAAAACACTTTTGGAAACATTCAACTTCCTTAGAGGGCATTTGGCCCATTGATTTTACTTAGGATAATATTGAAACCATTATCGGTTTAGACGGTTGAAAAATTACTCCTCACTATGTAATATTCCCCCTGGAACCGTAAGATCATGCTTTATTTCACTGATGAAGCCGAAATATGACATGAAGCCGAAATATTTGAGCAATGTGAGGTCACCCTGTTCTCCGCGCGTATTGTCCAAATCCTTTGCGATATTCTGGCCAGCGGGTACCACATTTTGAAAGGTGTTTGGGCCACTCTTGCCTGATAAGTGTTTTGCAATGCATATTGGAGGTATTCATGTGTTCAGAAGTACGGGTGCCTGGAATTTGTCGTGATAACTGGAGATTCTTTAAAGTGAAAACTACTTAAATGTCCTTCAAATTGGGCTTTTAACTGATGAGTTTTGGGCAATGGCTTACATCTCATTTTAGAGCTCTGGTGGCGTTGTACCTATTTTTAATGATAATAACGTTTTATGTGATGATAAAAGATTGCCGTTTAAAACGTTTTTGCACAGTGGTTTAATTTAAAGTATACGCATACAATTGCCCTCCAGCTGCGCAATATGTCTCGTTGCACCAACACGCTCCCTGTGGTGCATGTGTTAGCATAGTTTTGCCGACGCTTTTCGCAGATATTTTGACGTCATTCCCACGTGCCGGGGAGGTTCATCTAATAAACGCTTATGGGACGAGAACTACATGCAATAACTTCGTTTAACATGCCTCGTCTGGGGTAAATTTATTACTTGTGATCTTGCTGGCTCTCCACTTTGCAGAAAAGCTTATTAGCTTAACGGTTGAAGTGCTCGTCATAAGTAACTCAATGTTTTAACATTAATACTTAACAGAATAAATACCTGCAGAGCAGAATGCAAGGAAATCCAACGGGGATAGCTTTTATTGTTTCTCTTTTTTGTTTTAATATGGTTAGTAATCCTGACGGCATTTCATACTTTGACAGGATTAAAGTTCAGAAAAACGTAATTCCAGCGAGGAGATGCCGCACAGGCCTTCTCTATAATTGTGGAATGCCTTGCCGTTTCAGCTTTATGGCAGAGGGTGTTCCCACTGACTTTAAAGGTATTCGGGCTTTTAATGAAACCGCAGCTTTTGCTTCATGGTTGTATAAATCCCCCCTACCAGGATCCGTCAGCTAACCGGGTTTCTTTCTTTTTAACTTACATATCAAAGAAATTGGAGACAAGTCACTACGGATTCAAATTGCGAAGGCTTTCAAGGCTTTTGGTATGGCGTCAGATTGACAGACGCACGTTATTTTAAAACACATTAGATCTCGCTGACTTCAAAATAAAACGGAACGGTTTGGCTAAAATAAGTCTGCAGCTGCAACGTTTATACTTTTGTTTGTATGCAGAATAACCATGCCGCAGCCTCTACTCTTTTTTTTTTATTTCTTGAATCGCACAAATTTTTTGTATAAAAGAGGCGGCGACGCAAAGGCAAATGCCATTTTTGGGGGGTATCAGTTGTGATGGTTATGTGAGCTAAGATTTGCCGCGAGCTTTATTGCGTAGAAAGGCTCTTTCCCATTGCTTTACAAGGAAATACGGCGGCGTTAAATATTTCTACTGTCCCTATTGTTCCTGTTAGGAAGCAACAGCAGCGCATGAATATCTTTGAATAATGGCGCCGAGCCCAGCCGAAGAAATCTGTGTCAGGGACTTTCGTGCTGGTGAGTTGATTGTTGGTAAGTGAATGTCTTTGCTGACCACGGAAATCGACAGACAATATTTAAACCTTTTTATTCCTGAGCGTTTCATATCACGTTTATTTTTTCGGTCTCTTCCCTCTCCGTCACCATATTCGCGTACCTCCTTACTTTGCAGGGCCAGCTGTTCGGATGGATGTATTTCGCATTTCTCATTTTCTCTGTATTGTATTTTGCATGCCACCTGACACGTTGCCTTAGAACCGTATTACCAGCGCAAAAAGACGGAGAAAAAGAAATAAGCATACAGGACAATCGGTACCGATTTTACTGTCTGCTTTTTTTTGGTCCCTGCCTTATCCCTCGCAATATGGTTTCAAGTCGCAACCAATTAGCCCAAACCTTAGCCATATTGTTTTTCAACATGTTCCACAAGATTAGAACATAAATTTGGTTCATAATTGCTTTCGCGGCCAATCATAACGTCGCGCGAGAGAAAATATACGCCAGGAAATACGCGCAACCGCGTTAACATCCCATGGGAATTCACGGGGAATGTAAATGTTAAGCCCGCACGCAACTGTCTTCGCATGGAATGGGGGGACTCATGCTGACTTCACGGCTGTGTTACGGAAGCTAATGACAACTACAATAACGCCTCGTTTCGGGCGACTTAGCCAAGTAATAGAAGCGGAACTTTTCAACAAAGATACCGGCGTGCCTCGCGTAGATGGGAGAAATGTACAATAGAGACAAAAATATATAAACTTGACGAAAACTACTTTGTCTTCTTTTTATAGGCCAGTGTAAATGAACATATAAATTAAAGGGAAAAAAATAAGCACAGCTTGCACTAGCGGTACAAAGCTGGAGAAACAGCACAGGTGGCAGCCTCTGTGTCTTCGTCAGGGACCCTACTGTTCCTGCAGCAGCAGATGCTGACTAGGTTGACTGCAGGACGAAGGCCTTTCCCATGTACATCCAACCACTCCCTTTCGGCGCCACTTGAGTCCACCAAAAAGGTGGAATCAAGTTAAACGTTTTTTCATGTCGACAGTACATTGAGTGATTGGCCGTCTTCTTTTTCGACACCGTCTTCTTTCTCGGTGTCCACTATGTCACCCTGGCAGCCAACGAATGTCATTTCACCTAAATAAGTCGCTAACTGAACTCCATTACTTCTTCTTTATTCGAACTATATCTACTACCCTGGTTAAGTCTCTCGTACGGGAAACTCGCTTCCTGTCCGTAAGACTTTCCCTGATGCCTGTTAGTTCCATGGCGAGTTGACCCAACCTAAGTTTGCTTTCAAGTTGTTTAGTTAGGCGCTAAGTACTCCCATATCATCACGTCACATTTATTTCTGAACGTGCCGCTGGAAGATCTCTGTGACTGGCGGGCACTGATAGTTTCGTCCACTGGCATGCATATCTCTCCCAATGTGAACGATGTGAGATCATCCTAGAACCCGAGGCCAGTTCAAAAGCCATCGCCCGCGCTATGTACACAGTATTAAAAGAAGCCGGATTTGTAGTTTCCTTGGGTGTATGTTCTGGAAGGAATGTATCAGCTAGATCAACAAAGACTGTTCTCGACGCATTCTGTGGTGTGCACGTTCGTTCCCGGTGGTGGAATGGGGTGGTGTGTGCGTGCGGGAGCACGAACAGGATACTTGAAGTGGCAATCGGATCAACAACCAGCGTAGGACTTGTCGGCGCATAGAAGTGCTGCACTGTTAGAGCAACCAATCTTTCTACACAGCAAGGTGAACGTAAAAATGGTAGGTAGGCTTCCTGGCCTGTACTTCGTACTGCAGTAGACGCATAGTCGATTTAATCAGCTAGCGCCATGATGTTCGTCAAAGCACGGAATTTCAATTTTGATGTAAAACTGCAACCCCCGCGGACTGTGACGTGGTGGTCGTGGCGTGAAAGTGAACCTGCTTATGTCATGCTGCAATCATGGGCTAAAAGCAACCCGCCTAATGTCTTCATTGTTCATAATTAAATATTCCAGAAGCTGAGCTTTGCTTCAAACTAGGAAGGAGTGCGTAGAAGTGAAGCTAGTCTTTTGTGGAATAGCTTCATCATTCGCAGCGTTGAGATTGCATGTATTTTTTTTGCAAACAGCACATTACTGTACAAACTGGCTATGCACATTCATTTATTTTTATTTGTTTTTTAGCAGTTTCCAGTTCCAGAAAAGCTCTCAATAGCGTAAACACTCCGCGAAGGTGTTGCTTAAAGTAGTAATCACGCGCTTCGCTGGCCGTCAAGCGGGGAGAAAATGGCCCCATCGTTTTCTGGGAACATTCACGGCCGCGGTACTACGCACAGCAAGGCACTGCCGCGCGCCCCGCGATTTAGGGAAAGGTATTAAAAGCGGGGCGATATACTCACACAAAGTTTACTGCACCGAAAGCATGAATTTCACTCGGGTTCCTAAGCGCCTTTCACTCTAGTCATCTCATTTACATTCTTGTAGTAACATTTATTTTTCTTGTCTTAGGCTTTCCTGAGCTTTACATTTTTTTCATGTCCAAACACCTAGCGTATTTTTTTCTTTTGGTGAGTCCTGATTTATTTTATTGGAGACGTCATATGTGAGTGCCGTGGCTTTTCCGCCGTTGTTTCTTCTTGGGTGGCTACTCATAGCATTCTTATCAACTGTGATACAAACTTGTTAATAACGATATTCGCAAAGAAATGGTGCTGATTTCCTATATTTCAGGTTTCAATAAACCGCATGGTTTAAAGAGAGAAAAGAAATAAATTCCGCTTTACAACGTCGAGTCACTTTCTTTGGAATTCGCGCTAATCAGTGAGCGGAATCGGTGCAGGTGTGGTGGGCTTCTTTTCGAGCTACATATAAAATATCAAGGTGGTTTCAACGAACCAGGGCTACTATGACTATAAGGCGTACCGTAATGGAGGCATTTAAGCCGTCTGGAAGTCTTTTGCGTGGCAAAAATATCGCAAACGACAATTGTTGTTTTCCGCGTTCAAAACAAAAATGTCTGCAGTGACCGGGATCGAACCAGCATCCTTAGGCTCAGTAGCACAATTCCACTGGGCCGGAGTGTGGCTGCTACCCGCATATAATGTATACGGTGTTTAATGTGTGCTCAACTGATTTCTATTTTTTTGAGTTTGATGCGATTTACTTCTCGACGTGAATTATGTAATAATGTATTTGTGTTCCATCCAAATGTTTGAGTATTACGTGATGTCCTTTTGAATGCAAATATTTTCTTGTGTTGGGAAGTGGACGTGCACCTACTGAGACAATGAACTAAATGTCTGTTTTGTTCTTTCAAGTTTCGGTTCTGCATTGCTCAGCGACGTTAACTTCGTTTCACTAAGTTCTCCACTAGTCACTCTAAAACACATTTATGTGTGGTGGAGTTTTGGGTGACAAATGCTCCGCCGAATGCCTAAACATGCCGTCCTCCAGGGGTGTTATGAATGGAGTGATATACTATGTTAAATGCCTGAAAAAACTCCTCTTTTCAGCGGAGTAATAGACAGCACAAAGTACTCTTTTAAATGTCCCAAAAAGCTCCCCTCCCAAGCGGTGTAATTAAGAGAAAAAATAGTCCGCTGAATGGCTGAGAAATCTGTCTTCCTTAGGTAAGTTTATAAAATGTTCCCTTTTCAGGGAGGAAATAAAAATCTGCATACGGAGTGCGCTAGAGGACAAGCAATTTACTCCCTAAGCTACGCATTTCGGTTTAGAGTGTACCCAAAGGAAATGCTGTCAGCCCGGAATTGCCGGATATACGACGTTTTCGTAGTGCTAGGGACCAAGGTGCGATTCCGACAAAGGGAATTGTTTTTTTTTTTCTTCTTTCCAACTTGCTGCACACGCCATTGTTCCCAAGCGCTGCTAACCCGTACCCCACTGCCTTTGGGGTGACCAGAGGGTCGGTTTGCTAGTTTCACGGCGTAACGCTAACGGGTTTTAGTCTCAGGAATTCCCTAACACTATTTTTTTTTCTTGAGGCTTCCTGGCCTTCAGTCTACGACGGGTGGATTTCTGTCGGCCTAACAAGCCGTGCTGCTAAAAAAGTGAATCTTTTATATCCACACGAGATTTCTTTCGTGTACAAGCGATGCCAACAATGTCCGCCATTTTTTCTCTCCGCTAGAAATCGATATTTTCGCGCCATGTGCACCGCTGTTCGGTACTAAAACCTCATAGAAAGTGCGCAAACACGGCACTGGTGACTGGCGCGATGGTGCTGTTGTGTGGGGCGAAACTGAAACACTCTTGCTCTGTGTGGCATAACGTAGATTCTCTGGCCGTGTCATTTGTGTGGAATGTCACAAATTCTGTGTGCGTTGATTTCTAATAAAATCAACACCCTGGTATGGCAAGTTCTAGTGGCATGTGTACGCTTTAGTTTATCCGGTTTGCTTTGGTAAGAGCAAGATATGAAGACGCACTAGAATGCTTTGTTTGAAGAGTTGGTTCATGGCTTCAAAAATATCAAAAGACGCAAAGGACGAAGACATAGAAACACAGTCGACTTGACGAGGGCTCGTCGACTCTACTGTGTTTCTCTGTCGTCGTCCTCTGCGCTCTTTTTATTTTTTTTAAGCGAAAAACGCGTTTCTTTATATGTATGACGAATACCGAGAAGTTTGTTTTGGAAAATTAGGAAGGCAATACCCACAAATTATATTTACAATTCCCCATAAGATACATTACAAAAGTCTTCGGTATTTAGCAACCATTTGGCGGCTTCTTCATCTTTCCAGCGTAAGTAGAAAACTTGTGCTATAGGTAATGGTATATTTGGAGTGTATATTTTAGCATTCACTTGTGAAGGTCTTCTCCATAAAGTTTGGAGTCCCAGTGCCACAGCCTTTTGTTAAAGCGTAGCTATACAGGACCGAATTTACATAGTGTAAAGCTTGTTACGTAAGGCTTTGCAATTACGACAGCCGGATAGAACATCAGTGTGTTCGCTCTACCGCCATTCGATCTCATCGAGGAATTTTAAAATTTATTTCTCTTTACAGACGACCGGTTTGCAGTGAGTGCAAGGCGTTCCGCTGCGGGTGCCGACATCGACGATTTAAATCATGCTACGAGCAAACCTTGTCGTTCGAACATTTCTGAATACTCATGACACGTGGCTTGCATCATTCATGCCCGGACATTTTCATATGCATTATTACGATGTTATACAATTCCCTGTCCCGCGAAACTATGTGAATTCTGCGCAGACACGATGGATTTTGATAATCTGCTGGTAATTTGCATAGTCCGCTTCGG